>PVKH010011328.1:0-17808 GCA_004027955.1 Chaetophractus vellerosus
CAATTTTTTAATGATCCAATTTGGTCATTTGCTCAAAATTTTTGAGTGCTTTCTGCGTACTAAATGCAATGCTAAGTGCTGGGGATATGTAAATGAATAAGGTATAGTTCCCAACCTCACAAAACATTTATTCTAATTAGGGGTATTAGAAAATACAGTAAAATTACAGTTGTAGAGTTAACTAGAACTGGAAAAGTATGGGAAGATCTTATTTGGGAGGGTATTAATTATCAGACATAAAAGTGTAATTCAAGTTGGGTAATAAAGATATTTGATCAATTAAGAAGAAATGTACTTTAGGAGAATTAATCTAATAGTTTAAAGTAAAGAGAATTTTCAATATTTAGCACACAGTTGACTTTTTAAAAAATTTTTAATAGTTTTATTAAGCTATATTCACACTCCATACAACCCATCCATAATGTACAGTCAGTGGCTTTCAGTATAATTACAGAGTTGTGCATTCATCGTCACAATCAATTTTAGAACATTTTTTTACTCCTAAAAGACAAACACCACACTCCATATATCCCCTTACTGTTGACACTTAGCATTTGTGTGGTACCTTTGTTACAATTGATGAAAGAATCTTAGAATAGTACTGTTAATTATAGTCCATAGTTTGCATTAGGTGTATTTTTCCCATTTACTACCCTATTATTAACACCTTGGAATAGTGATGAACATTTGTTATAGTTCATGAAAGAACATTCTTATATTTGTATTGTTAACCATCATCATCATCCCCAACAGGGTTCACTGTGTTATACAGTCCCATGTTTTATCTATCATCTTGCTTTACTTCTGGTGACATACACGACCCTAAACTTCCCCTTTCAACCACATTCACCCACGTAATTCATTGCTGTTAATTACACTCACAACAATGTGCAACCATCACCTCTATTCATTTCCAAACATTTACAATCAACCTAATTAGAAATTCTCTACAAATTGAGCATAACTCCCCATTCTCTATCCTCATTCTATCTCCTGGTAACCTATGTTCTGAGTCTAACTTATGAGTTTGCTTATTATAATTAGTTCATATTCGTGAGATCACACAATATTTTTCCTTTTGTTTTCCTTTTGTTTCACTCAACATAATGTCCTTAAGGTTCATTTATGTTGTCTCATGCATCAGAACTTCATCCCTTCTTAAAGATGAATAAATTCCATTGTATGTATATAGCACATTTTGTTTCTCCATTTATCAGTTGATGGATACTTGGGTTGCGTCCATCTTTTGGCAATTGCAAATAATGCCTGTATTAGTCAGGGTTCTCTAGGGAAACAGAACCTACAGGAGAGATCTGTAAATATTATGAGACTTTATAAAATTATCTCAAATGACTTTGGGGGTACACAAGTCCAAATTCCGTAGAGCGGGCTACAAGCCAGGAACTCCCATGAAGGTCCTCGATGAACTCTGCAGGGGAAGCTAGATGTCTGAAATAGAGATGGAAATTCTCTCTTCTGTCTGCTGAAATCATCAGTTCTCCTTTTTAAGACCTTTAACTGATTGGATGAGATGTCTCTCAGTGCTGAAGGCAATCTCCTGATTGGATTGTAGATGTAATCAACCATAGATGCAATCAACTTTATGATGATTTAAGGCCATAAAATGTCCTCACAGTAACAATTAGGTCAGTGCTTGGTTGACTATACAAGTAGGTACCATTACCTGGCCAAGTTCACATGAGCCTGACCATCACAGTACCACTATGTACATTGGAGTGCAAATGTCTGTTCGTGTTCCTGCTTTCAGTTCTTTTGGATATATACCTAGTAGCAAGATTGCCAGATCATATGGCAGTTCTATACTTAGCTTCCTGAGGAACTGACAAGTGGCCTACCACAGGAGTGAATGAATGTTTCTATTTCTCTAAATTCTCTCCAACACTTTGTGGTTTTCTTTCTTTTTTTTCCAATAGTGGCCATTCTAGTAGGTGTGAAATGATATCTCAACTGTGGTTTTGATTTGCATTTTCCCTAATAGCTAGTGATGTTGAGCACCTTTTCATGTGCTTTTTAGCCATTTGTATTTACTCTTTGAAAAAAAACATCTATTCAAGTCTTTTGCCCATTTTTAAAATTGCGTTGTCTTTTTATTGTTGAGTTGTAAGATTTCTTTATATGATCTGGATATTAAACCCTTATCAGATATTTGGTTTCCAAATATTTTCTCCCGTTGAGTAGGCTACATTTTCTCTTTCTTGACAAAGTCCTTTGAAGCACAAAATTTTAAATTTTGATGCAGTCACATTTCTCAGTTTTTTTTCTTTCATTGCATGTGCTTTGAGTTTAAAGTCTAAGAAACCAAATATCTGCCAAAATATCTTGAAGATGCTTCCCTACGTTTTCTTCTAGTTTTATGGTCCTGGCTCTTATATTTAGGTCTTTGATTTCATTTTGAGTTAATTTTTGTATAAGGTGTGAGATAGGGGTTCTCTTTCATTCTTTTGCCTACAGATATCCAGTTCTCCCAGCACCATTTGTGGAAAAGACTATTCCATCCCATTTGAGTGGATTTGGCAGCCGTGTCGAAAATCAATTGACCACAGATGTGAGGGTCTATTCCTGAGCTCTCAATTCTATTTCACTGGTCAATATATCTATCTTTATGCCAGTACCATTTTTTAAGACTTCTGAATTTTATTAGAGAATATATATAAAATACAATATTTATTGTTTTGATAGATTAGTTATACTCTTTATCACAACTATAATTATAACAGTTTTACAGATACTACTTCATTTATACTTCTGTAATTCAGAGGTCACTAAATTACCACCTAATATTTAATATCACATTGCTACAAATGTATAAGAACTGTAAAATAATTTTTTTAATATAACCTCTTGGAATCATGAACATTTATGCTATCTGATTTACATTACATGGAATCATGGCTATTTTGCCTGATTTTCCTTATATAGCTCAATTTACTTCATGATATGGGTTTTCTCTTAACCATTCTGCTTTCCTATGTTTTAAAAATAGCATTTTGGTGAACAGTTGAGAGGAATCATCACCTTACATGCTGTGAACAAAGTCAACATACTTTATTCCTATTCCTTATAGTATATTCTGTTACAGAAAAGCTACTAGCATAAGCAAAGCATCAGTAATAGCAATTCTGTCAAGCATGACAATTAGTCTAGTGCTTCATTCACATTTAGTAGTAAATAAGGTTAGAGGTGAAAGGTCTAGAAAACCAGACACAAAGTAGCCAGGGTCCAAATCACCAAGGTGAATCTCTAATTAACTAAAGGGAAACAACTAAAGAGCCAGTATTTGGACACTGGCCCTGGGACCTACTTAAATAAATGGAAACACCCAAAGATTCATTATTGGGACACCAGCTCTGGGACCCTCTTATTTGAAAAAAGCTTTTATTTGCTTATTCTTTAGACACCGAGCCAGGCGCCAGTTGTCTACCATTGCTTCTTCAGATACACCCTCGCCATTGAGGTTAAATTTACAAATTTCAGTATCTGCTCATTGCTCACACTTATAGGTTCTCTTAGCATAATCCAGGTCACACATTCCAGAAGAAGGGGTAGTCAGTGAGCCTGGGTAGGTCCAGTAGTCTAAGCTTTCAGGAAGGAGACAATGAGGATCAAAGTTAGTGAATTCACAGCTCTTATCCTTTGTTTTAATGGAATCTAGGACATCAATGACTTTCTGTCTTTAGCACTGCCAACCTTCAAAAAAAAAAAAATATCCCAAAACAGCTAGTCCATCAGGTTGTTGGCATGTTTTTTTCCAAAATCCCCATATTTGGTGTTCCAGTGAACCAACTATAACCCTGTAGCATATCCTTTTATCCACAATACGCTCAGAACCTTGCTCATCAGAAGATCCCCAGTGAAAACGAAACTGAGTCATTCTATAAGTGTCAGTGAGGGGTCCTCCTTTCAGCTCTGCTTTGTCTTGGGAGTCATCAAACTCCAGGTTGAAAGTGTGACCATTGTTGAGGATCTTCCAAGATATCACTTCCTTACAGCAAATGCATAGAGGCTGCAGGGCTGGGTCATGCTTGGCTGCTTAGGTTTCAATGTTGATAGGGGACTGGAACTCTGCCTTGGCAGTGGGGAAGGTCTCATGCCAGTGCTCAGGTTCATTGTACTTGCTGTATCCCCACTGATGGGACATGGTCATTCTGGCGTTCAGGGCAGAGCCGGAGTTGGTGTTTGACTTGTGGAGGCTGCTCGGATACCTGTGTAGTGCTGTCACCATGCTGTTTTTACCACTGTAGCTTTGTAATATACCTTAAAGTAAGGAAGTGTGAGTCCTCCAACTTTGTTCTTTTTCACGATGTTTTTGGCTATTTGGGTCCCCTTACCTTTACAAATAAATTTGAATAATTGGCTTTTCTATTTCTGCAAAGTAGGCTTTTGGAATTTGATTGGGATTGCCTCCAATCTGTAAATCTTTGGGTAAAATTGACATCTTAACAATATTTAGTCCTCCAACCCATGAACACAAATGTCCTTCCATTTACTTTAGGTCTTTGATTTCTTTTAGCAGTGTTTTGTAGTTTTCTGTGTATATGTCCTTTACATCCTGGGTTAAACTTATTCCTAGATATTTGATTATTTTAGTCACTATTGTAAATGGAATTTTTTCCTGATTTCCTCCTCACATTGCTCATTACTAGTGTATAGAAGCACTATTGATCTTTGTGTCATGATCTTGTAGCCCACCACTTTGATGAACTCATTTATTAGCTCTAGTAGGTTTGTTGTGGATTTTTCAAGACTTTCTCTAAATAGGATCATGTCATCTGCAAATAGGGAAAGTTTTAGTTTTTGCTTTCCAATTAGAATGCCTTTTATTTCTTTTTCTTGTCAAATTGTTCTGGCAAGAACTTCCAGTACAATGTTGAATAACAAAGGAGACAGTGAGCATCCTTGTCTTATTCCAGATCTCAGAGGAAAAACTTTGTCTTTCACCATTGAATACAATCTCTTCAGTTATATTTTCCTTCCTCTGCTTGAATTGATTTAGGAGCTTTGTTTGAACATCTTTGATTTGTTGTTCCAAATTCTGTGACTCCTCCAACTTTTTACTTTGTTCCTTTCATTGAGCCATATCTTCCTATTTCTTAGTACGGCTTGTAAGGTATCAGATTATCTTGATAAACTCACTCTGAAGGTCAGTTTCTCTCTCTTGTATAGGGCTTTATTATTGACTGACTTTTTGTTAAGGCTCTTCTTTGACACTTGGTTCAATTTATTCTAGACCTTTAGAATTGCCCTGTTTAACTGATTCATCTCTTCTACATCTGAGTCTTGCCCTGAAAATTCAGTACAGTTCTTAAGATTGCTTTTTTTGTACAATTGTTTACCACATGAGAAAGCTTCCTTTCCTTTGTTCTTTCTCTGGGAATCTTGATCTGATCTGTTTGTTTTTATTTTGCCTCTATAGGTTTATTTTGTTTTGTTTTGTTTTTCACTCTCCTTTAGTTGCATCTAGCTGCATTTACTTAGAAGGCAAATTCTGGGAAGAGGGTCACCCCAGAAAAGACTTTACCAAGTATTTCCCAGCCAAAATGGCCAGGGACCCACAAAGCGTGCTCAGACCAGTTCCAAATTGCCCTGGGGAGAGGGCCAAGAAAGACACTGCAAGCCTTTTTGTTAGTTTCCTAATGCTGTGCTTTCCTTGCCTGCCCAGTATATGATGCTCTTTGGAAAACTGTCCCCGCAGCCCTAAGAAGGCATTCTGTCTTTAACCCTCCTTTGGGTCCATCTCTGTCAGGGGCAGGGTTGAAACAGTGGCTAAGGCAGACCCTGCCCAGGGTGGGCCAGTACTCTGGTTCAGAGCAGAGACCCATCAATCTAAATTTGCCAATCAAAAGTCGTGATCAGACTCAACTGTTCCCACCCCTTACTCCCCTGTTCTTGGGGAGGAAGGCTTCCACGTCCCTCTCTCTATCTGTAGCAGCCAGCCAGGGACCAGATCTGAGGCAGTTCGCCTCAAGGGTGGAGGATGGGCCCCAGCTGCTACTGCAGAGTGAGTTACTCACAGCTTCTTACCACAATTTCTGTCTCTTCATTCTGCCCCAGAACAGTTACTTCAGAGTTTCTGCCTTTCCAGTAGCTGTTTTTGGAGGAGGAGTATGTCTTGTAGCTCTTTACTCTGTCATCTTCCCCAGAAGTCTCACAGCTGATCTTTTAAATGGTACTTAATACAAATGTTGTTTCTTATTCTTTTCTTTAGGAAATTGAACTTAGCTCCTTAAGAGAAGCTTTGTCTTTTGTGTCATTAATTGATGGATATTATAGATTAACTGCAGATGCTCATCATTACCTATGTAAAGAAGTAGCACCTCCAACAGTGCTTGAGAATATCCAAAGCAACTGTCACGGCCCAATTTCGTAAGTCGTACGTGCTTTAAAAGTTAATTTTTAAAAAGGTAAATGAGGTATTTACAAAGAAGATTTTACACTACAGAATGATATAAGTAGGTTCAGGAGTTTAGAAAAGAAAATCTTTTCTTAATTTGACTGAAGTAATTTTTGTTTGTTTTTACAAAAGTATATTTTGCAGTCAGATTATATAATAATTAGAATTATTTAGGACATAATATACCATTTATGTCTTAGTCTATAATACTTACAACTTGTTTAACATTTAGTTGCCTATGCATGTGTAATTAACTCTTGGGTATTATTTAAAATTATTATTATTTTGCTAATTAAAAAAGACCTCCAGTAGTTATTTAATTAGTTTTGAAATCTTGCAGAGGAGTCAAATGCAAACTTGAAATTTGTCACTATTTTTTGATAACCCAACTCCTAATGAAATCTCTCACACTAGATGTATATGATGTCAGTATTTCCAGACTAGTGTTGTCCAACAGGACTGCAGTCATGACATATTGAACATTTATTCCAATACAGTAGCCACTAGCCACATGTGGCTATTGAGCATTTGGAATATGGCTAATGTAACTGAGGAACTGAATTTTTCATTTTATTTTATTTTAATAAAATTTAAAAATAGCTACATGTGACTAGTAGCTACATACTGACCCATATATTTGTAGATCTGTACTTTAATACTAGATGAAGTCAGCTCTCATACATAATATCTATTTAGTCCAATTCTATTTATATCTCAGCTAGTGTATACACAGAGGAAGAGGAGCCCGAAGTAGCCAGGTAGCAATCTTAACTTCCAGTTCAACGGATCATTGTTGTGTTCCCTGGTGGCAGCACTCCTCCTTCTGGAACTAAGACCTGTAGACCAGCTGAGCTTAAGGTTGCAGGGACAGAAAGCAAACATTTTCCTAGTGGATCACTATGGGCAATAGTGAGTGGTACCACTCCCATTTCCACCCCTTGATTCCTGGACCCATGAATCCTGGCTATGGGAGAAACAGCACTATAGAGTGGACGCTGATTTAGAACATACACAGCCTCCTGGAGAACATTGCCCCAGCCCTGCAAGGTATTGCTACCTAGTTGGTACCATAATTGAGTCTTCAAAAGCCCATAAACTATTCTATCAATCCAGCTGCTTCAAGATGATGAGGAACATGGTAAGACAAATGAATTCCATGGGCATATGCCCATTCCCAAACATCATTTGCTGTGAAATGGGTTCCTTGATCAGAAGCAATGCTGTGTGGAATGCCATGGTAGTGGATAAGACATTCGGTAAGTCCACGAATGGTAGTTTTAGACTACCATTGGTTTGTGCAGGGAACACAAACCCATATCCAAAGTATGTTCTATTTCAGTTAGAACAAATTGCTGCCCCTTCCATGGTGGAAGCGATCCAATGTAATCAACCTACCACCAGGAGGCAGGCTGATCACCTCAGGGAATGGTGCCATATCCAGGGCTGAGTGTAGGTGTGTGCTGCTGGCAGATTGGGCACCCAGCAGTGACTGTAGCCAAGTTAGCCTTGGTGAGCATAAGTCCATGTTGCTGAGCCCATCCATATCCTCCATCCCTACCTCCATGGCCACCTTGTTCTTGAACCCATTGGGCAATGACAGGAGTGGCTAGGGAAAGAGGCTGAGTGTTAGCCATAGAGCGGGTCATCATCTTATCCACTTGATTATTAAAATCTTCCTCTGCTGTAGTCACCTTCTGGTGAGCATTCACGTGGGAGCAGAAGAAACTAATTTGGATTATGAGCATATGGTTCTTGAACTTAACCTACCCCTAAATATTTGAGAAAACATATCCTGACTGATATTTAAGACTTCATTCAGTCTATACTTAATGCTCATTTAATAACTAAGATTGTTATGAAAAATTGTACTACTTGAATATTTTATTTAAAATTTACATGTCCAATATTGAGAATACTTCAACCATTCATTCATTCATTCATCCATTCAAACTTTTTTTATTTATTTATAGAACATTTACTGAGCATTGACCATATTCCAGCTACTGGTTTATGTATGAGACATACCCTGGTTTATGTATGAAAAATTTGGTGCTAAGTAAAATAGATGTTGTTCCTGCCTTCATGCAGAGTGCAATCTGCTTTTCTTTCAAGATGTATAGCTTCCATAAAACTTATAGAAAATTGTATATGTATTGTATCGGTAGTCTTTGTCACTTCCCATGGGTCTTCTACTAGACTTTGGTATTATACTAAATGTTCAAATAAATTATGGGGGTGCGGATCTGGCTCAAATGGTTGGGTTTCCGTCTGCCATATGGAGGGACCTGGGTTCGATCCCCTGACCTCCCGGTAAAATAATTAATTAATTAATTAATTAATTAATTAATTACAATATACATTGCAAATATTAACATAATTTATATTAGTAATTGCTATGGTATAAGAGATAAGTGATTTGTGATGTTACATTTACTGCATAATTAAATGAAGTGTTATGTGAGAATGGTTTTTAGAATACTAAATCTGTAATCAAATGGCAGAATATATAAATGAATAAATTGTTCTTTGGGAATTTGGTTGTCTCATAATACCTTTTGTGTTTTTAAAAGTAATATCATTTCCCCTTGAATTGGTTTAAACTTACTGCAAATTATCTTGATTCTTTTATTTTTTCCCTTGAAAACTTATTGATGAACAAAGAAATACAAAGTAGAGGAGACTTTCAAAATTTCTGAGATGATTAGGTTTGACTTTTTATCTTTTAGATGACGTTTTAGTCAGAATGTCATGGTGCTTGCTATGTTATCATTCACATCATTTCTTCTTTACCTTTAGAATGGATTTTGCCATCAGTAAACTGAAAAAAGCAGGTAATCAAACTGGATTGTATGTACTTCGATGCAGTCCTAAGGACTTTAATAAATACTTTCTCACTTTTGCTGTTGAGGTTAGTATGTTACATTAATTAATGGTAACAACTTTATTTATTTCATATAATTTCCTCTTCATATTTAGCCACCATATTTCCTTTATAATATGCAGAATTATAGCTCTGGATATGATAACTAGCATAATAATGCTTTATTTATCTCAGGAATTCTGCACAAATAATATATCATTCCTAGTATTTATATAAAAATATAAAATGATATCTAATGTCTTTATATTTTTTTATTTGGCATTTATTTTATTTTTTGATGTTTGGGTGTTACCAGTTCATCAAGTTTCTTGAAGTCTCTCTCTTTTTTTTTATAAAAATGTAAGTCTCTGCCAAATCATGTAAAACAAAAATAGATCAGAAGCAAATTTTCTTTCTTCTATGAGTGGTTGCAGGATTAGAGGGATATAAGGCAATAACAAAGAAACAGAAGCATTACAGGATTTTAGTGATTTTCCAATATTAAGAATGATGATCTAAAAATGTATGTTTTAAGCAAAAGCTACAATGAAACCTCATTGTTAAGACAGATCATTTTTTACTTCATTTAGGATTGTTTATTATCAGGAGTGGATGTGGCTCAGGCAGTTGAGTGCCTGCTTCTCACATGGATGGTTCCGGGTTCAGTTCCCAGTGCCTCCTAAAAATAAAAAAATTAAAAAAAAAAAAGCAAGCAGGTGAAAAAAACAACTCAGGGGAGCTGATGTGGCTCAATGGTTGAGTGCTGGCTTCCCACATACTAGGTCCCAGGGTTCAATCCCCAGCCCTGGTACCTTAAGAAAAAAAAAATTGTTTATTATCCAAAATTATCTAAAGATGCTATCATTTATAAGACAGTTTCATGGTATGCATCATGAGAAACTTTATAGCACCATCCAAAGTTATCTTTTAAAAAATAGAGAAAGGTATTTATTATTCAATTATTTTAATTTTAATAAAATGCAACCATTTAAATTTAGCATATATAGATAGTGGGTTAATTATCTATAAATACAGAAGGTGGCTTATTCCATGACTTACCATTGAAAAATACTGGTAATCCATCTTCATTTAACATTGTCTTCTTACTATAACAATTCATTTTAGTTAATTATAAAGTCAAAACATTTTTTGTTTGTTTACTGTATGTGCCCAGCCTAATACGAGTTCTATGTATTTGAGAGTATATGATATAGCTTCACCTCCAAGGGATTATGTAATATAGCTCTGCCTTCAAGAAACTTACCTTCTGGAAAAATAACAATAAGAAAGCATACCAAAGAAGTACTAAATTGAGCATTGTAGTTATCTAGTGTAGACAAATATAAACAATAATATAAAGGGTTAAAATTTTTAAGAACAATCTTTTGAAGTAGGTAGGATTTGAGATAGACCTTGAGGTATTGGTATTTTTTTTATTAGATAAAGGATGGATTATTATTAATTATCGTTGTTTTCTTAATTGCTTTTTAATAAAATCAAATCTCAGCCATTTTTGTATGGTACACAATTGTAATCACATACCTTTTTGAGGAACCAAGCACTCTATCACCTATTAGCACTACATTAAGATTCATTGTTTAAATGCCTGAATATTCTCTTGGTCGTTTTTGTTATATTGCTTTTGTTAAAACAATTTTTCCTCTCTCTTTTTATAATTAAACTTAAATAGCGAGAAAATGTCACTGAATATAAGCACTGTTTGATTACAAGAAATGACAATGGAGAATACAACCTCAGTGGGACTAAAAAGAATTTCAATAATCTTAAAGATCTTTTGAATTGCTACCAGATGGAAACTGTTCGCTCAGACAGTATTATTTTCCAGTTTACTAAATGCTGTCCTCCAAAGCCCAAAGGTAAAATAATTTTCTAGTTATTTATAAAGTACTGGTCATGAATTGTATATGTAGTGGCAGGTATCTTCAGTACTTTGGTTCCAAAAGAAGTATGAAAGACGCAGCTCTAAAAACAAATTAATTTTGTCTCATTCATTTGTACAAGCATCATTAAATAGGGTTATTCATTTTGGTTTGGATTGTCTAGAAGTGACTAGAAATTCATAATCATGAAATGGCATTTTAAAATAATAATTGCTTGGTATGTATGAATCGCTTATTTATTGAACTAGAGTTCTCACTACTGAATTCTCATATATTGTTCTAAGCAAAAGCTTTCATACTCTTTTAGGATTTTAATTTCTGTATTTTTAAAATATTCATGAGAAGGTTAGAAACCCCTTGAAGTAGAGCAGGTATAGCTCAGTGGTTGAGTGCCTGCTTCACATGTTTGAGGCCCAGGTTCAATGCCTGGTAACTCCTTAAAAAAAAAAAAAAAAGAAAGAAAGAAACCACTTGAAATAATAATAGGCACATTATTAAAGATTAGGAAAACTTTATGAAAAAATTAGTTAAGGAAGTGATTATAATAACTTTTTAAAAAATATTTATTTATCCGTTTTACCCACTCCCCCCCCCCGTTTTTGCTGTTTTTGTGTCCATTCACTGGGCATTCACTGGGCAATTCTCTGTGTCTGTTTCCTGCCTTCTCTTCTCATCCTTCTCCTCCTGTCTTCACTGGGAATCGATCTTTGGGACCTCTGATGTGGGAGAGAGGCGTCCTACCGCCTGTGCCACCTTAGTTCCTGGTTTTTCGGCACGTCTCGTCTTGGCTGTCCCTTGTGTCACTCTCCTGTTACATCACCATCTTGCTGCATTGCTTGGTGGGGCCTGGAGGCGCACCTGTGCGCAGGGCCTGGGAGCCTGTGTGCCTTCTATATTTTTCTCTCTTTTTTTTTTTTTTTTCTTTTTACCAGGAGGTCCCAGGGATCAAGTTCAGGTCCCTCCATATGGGAGACAGACGCCCAACCATTTGAGCCACATCTGCCCCCTGCTATATCTCTTAAGGTTGACCAGAGATACCTAGAGTTACAATCATTTCCCATACAGGATGGTCATATAATAAATCAGACTTGGTTTATCAACAGCATTCTATAAACTAGACCTAGGGAAAGAAACTAGGTCTGGGGACATATGCATGATTTCTAATATAGCAAATGTTTAGCCTACCTTGATTATCACAAAATCAGGACAGTGAGAATATTCACATATAATAACTTTGTATGAAATAAATGGTTAGAATACATCAAACTTCAATGAATAAACCCCTAAGATAATTTTCAATGAAAAATGAACAATAAGTATTTATGATTTTTGCATGTAAAGCATGTTTTATTTTATTCTTTGTATCCTCCATGTGTTTTGATCATATATATATATATATAAATATATATATGCGTTTGTTTGTTTCAGATAAATCAAATCTTCTTGTCTTCAGAACCAATGGTATTTCTGATATACCAACCTCACCAACATTACAGAGGCATAATAATGTGAATCAAATGGTGTTTCACAAAATCAGAAATGAAGATTTGATATTTGTAAGTTATTAGATGCTGATTATTATCTTTTTGCCCTTTCAAAACACCTGTTTCTAAATTTGCTGCCTCACATTACATTCTTGTGACATATGGGACTATTTTGTCATAACCTATATTATAAAAATTAATTACAATTTAAGTATTTTTATTTCTTATGGGAAAAAATACCAAATTTGAGTTAGAAATCAGCAAAATTATTTTAAGAATGACATTTAAAAATATTCCTCTATATATCTTAAATTAAAAATCTTCCTCTATAAATCTTTAATTAAAAAATGTTTCTTTATAAAAGACCAAGTTCTCAAAAAAGTAAGGGAAATCCAACAAGGAAGTCAAAACCAAAGTAGTAAATAAGAGCTAATGCTTTGATTGCAGGATGATAGGATAGGGGTGGGATTGCTCTAACTAGCCAAGAGACCTAAGGATTTAATAGAAATACAGTGATGGGGTGAGGTTTTAGACCTGCTCAAAGACAGTTAAAACTGAGACCATCCCGAAATAATACCAGGGCCATCAAGTGAATACGCCCTCAGTAAAACTGAGTAGAATATGAAGAATTTACCCACTAGCAAAAGGAGAAGAAAAGGAAGATTGTCTGTCTTAATTGGCCTCTTAGTAAGGAAAAAGAGTCTCTCTTAAGAATTTGTAATCATAAGCTTTTTTTTTTTTTAAAGATTTATTTATTTTATTACTTATCTCCCCTTCCCCCACCGCTGCGGCAACGCGCCGAGAGTGGTCACTGCGCTGGCACGGCTTTCCCCTCTTGTGGGCGGCTTCTGCGTCCGTTCACGGCCGGCTTTTCAGTTCGCGGGTGGCTGGCTGCGCTCCATTCGCAGGCGACCTGCCCTGCCCGTGGTGGCTTTTGCCCAGTCTGTGGCAGCTTTTTGCCCTGCCCATGGCGGCTCTGGCCTGCCCATGGCGGCTTGCCATTCTCAAGGCGGTCTGCCCGCTAGGAGAGGTCCCCGGGAAACGAACCCGGGGCCTCCCATGTGGTATGCCGGTGCCCTATCTACTGGGCTATCGAGCCAGCCCCTAATCATAAGCTTTTGAATTTGGGTTTCTTCATGCTACCTGCGTGGTCTAAGAAACCCTAAGCCAATGAATTAAATTAAAATAAAAAGTGGCACTCCATTGGTAATAACCTGTGGTGCCTGGCAGAAGCAAATGTAAAACCTTTTTAGAGAAACATACCCTTAATCCAGGATTCCCATAGATAAAACCATTCTAAACATAAGCTTATATAATAATTGAAAATTTAAAAACATACAGGGAAATAATCCAGAATTAAATAAGAGTCAGCAGACCAAGTAACACCAAATTTGACCTCCAAGAACTTCCATATAATAGAATTTTCAGATAGAAACTATAAAATACATATATTTAAAGATATAAAAGGAGTTGAAAATATGGGGAAATAGCAAGACATTATTAAAAATGACCAAAATGATGTGGGGGAAAAATAACATGTATAGAAAGGAGAAATACACTTATTAACATTAAAACAAAATAGACAGGGGAGTGGGTTTAGCTCAGTGGTTTGAGTGCCTACCTCCCATGTACAAAGTCCTGGGTTCAATCCCTGGTACTGCCTAAAAAAAAAAAAACAATCCTCATCCACCACCAAGTTCACTGTATCTTATACAGTCCCTAGATTATCCTCTAGCTTTCTTTTTCAATTGACATTTTTAGCCCTAGACTACCCCTTTCAGCCACAATCACAATTATAAATCAGCAGTGTTATACTCATTATTATGTATTACCATCAACTCTGTCCATTTCCACATATTTATAATCAATCTTATTAAAAATTCTGCATACATTCAGTATCGGTTCCCCCTTCTCAACCCTCATTCTACCACCTAGTAACCTATACTCTAAGAGTTTAATTCTATGAGTTTACTCATTGTATTTAGTTCTTATTGGTAAGACTGTACATTATTTGTCCTTTTAGCTTATTTCATTCAATATAATATCCTCAAGGTTCATCCGTGTTGTCATATGCATCCTGACTTCATTTCTTCTTACAGCTGAATATATTCCATCGTAGGTATATACCACATTTTGTTTATCCATTCATCAGTTGATGGACACTTGGGTTGTTTCCATCTTTTAGCAATTGTGAATAATGCTGCTGTGGACATTGGTGTGCAAATGTCAGTTCACGTCCTTGCTTTCAGTTCTTCTGAATATATTCCTAGTAGTGGAGTTGTTGGATCACACAGCAGTTCTATATTTAGCTTTCTGAGGAACCACCAAACGGTCTTCCACAAAAGCTCCACTATTCTACATTCCCCAAAACAGTGAAGGAGTGTACCTATTTTTCCACTCCTCTCCAGGACTTGTCATTTTCTGTTTTTTAAATAATGGCCATTCTATAAGGTGTGAAATGACACCTCACTGTTGTATTGATCTTCATTTCCCTAATAGCTAGTGATGTTGAACATCTTTTCATGGGCTTTTTGCATTTCCTCTTTGATTTTTTTTAACTGTTTGTCGTTGAATATATTTCCTAATTTCCACATGTTTCATCTTAACTCATTCTTTCCTTTTTTCTTTCTTTTTTTTTTTAAGAATGAAAGCCTTGGACAGGGCACTTTTACAAAAATTTTCAAAGGTATAAGAAGAGAAGTAGGAGACTATGGTCAACTGTATGAAACAGAGGTTCTTTTAAAGGTTCTGGATAAAGCACATAGGAACTATTCAGAGGTTTGTATATTCTTTTTATAGTTCTTGTAGTTTTTGATGTTTAAAGATGTGCTCTCATATGCCCACAGCACTTTCTTTATGTATGCAGTATTTCATAATATATACTTAGATATGCATACACTACATCTACATCCACATATACATATACATATACATATACACATGGCAAAGACCTTTCTGAGGATGCTTTCTATTTGGGCTCTAGAAAACTGTAGGTTTTTAAAATAATAACATTTCCAAACTACTTTTAGCATTGTGCTGTGGGCATCACTAATACTAAAATCTGCATGTACTGAGGCAGTGGTTTTCACACTTGGCTCCCTAGAGCCTTATGAGTTCTACAGAAATTCCTCCACAATTTTAACTGCTTTTTAAAAAACACTTTGAAAGGGATTGTACTAAGGAACACTCTAGGTGAAATATGGATGACTCTGGGCATCATCTAGAGATGTTAACCAGGCAGAAACGCTGCTGCCAGTAACCAGAGTCCTGAGCATATAGCAAGGCATCACCAATATGACATGACAAATCAATTATGATTCTTTGAATGCCTCAAAGGGTGTTAGTGGAGGATGATGTAAAACATACAATTTCTAATCTAGAACACCACTGTTGGTGATTGTGATGCTCTTAACAACTAAACCTCATAGTTCAAGTCAAGGTTAAGTTGAGTTAGGGTGATGTTAATTCTAAGCCAATATCCTGATATAGGTGCCATGATATTTTATCTACACAGAGACAATTTTTAACTCTTTAGGAAGTGTCATTTGAAGCTCCCATCCACCTAGTTCAGCCCCATGTCCCTGGTGTCCACCTCTAGTTGTGCCTCTGCTCTGTACTGTCAGATCTATGGGTCTAAGTCTATTTGACTTGTGTTATTCATGGTACCCCATAAAACTATTGTTCCCTCATTGCTATTTCCATATTCCAAGCTTACATAGATGTTTCCTCAGAATGAATCCTAACTTCAAGGGTAATGACAGTTGTAAGTACCTATAAAGAGACCAAAGCAAATTGTAGTATTATCTATAGACTTGCTGAGAATAGGAGAAGGTACATTTTTCTTATAGCAGACAGTGTCTTAATTATGAATACTTTATAGATAAAAAACAATAATTCTTTTGCATTTTTTGTATGTTTTTCTTTGCCTTAGTCTTTCTTTGAAGCAGCAAGCATGATGAGCCAGCTTTCTCACAAGCATCTGGTTTTAAATTATGGAGTATGTGTCTGTGGAGAGGAGAGTAAGTAAATCCACTGACTTCCTCATGATTTTCTCAGTGCATCCATTGTAACTGTTTATGTAGGGAACTTTATTTTAGGAGCATGGTAAGATATCAGTATAAACCACAATTTAATAGGAGTTAAATATTGTTGAAACCAATAACATGGTAGGAAATGTTCAGTTATATCTTGTAAAAAAGGAAACCAATGTATGAAATAAAATGCAGAAGATAGTTAATATGTGTTATGTTAAATGCCCAAACCAATAGTATTGAAATAAATAAATATACTTTAACCTTTTCTGTCAACCATAGCAATACAGATTATGGTTGTTCAACTTAACATTTGAACAACTGACCGTTTCAATACAAATTTAACCAATTCTGTGACTCTATTGATTATAATTTTGAAGACAAAGCATATAAATGATAGACTGAACTTTGAATGCAACTGAAGGAAATGATTGGTTGTCGATACTAGAAATATTCTTTGGTTAAAGTTAGACTGTCCATAAAAACTACCAAAGGTGTAGATTTTACTATATTTTTTAATAAAGTTTAACAAAGTTTACATTCATAAAATTACTTAAGTGTTCCCTATTACCCACTAATAATACACATCTGTACTTTTATAACATTTTAAAAATATCTTTGAAAATTGACAGTCTTTTTAAAGGCAGTGGTTTTCAAACCTGTTCTTTTGGAGATATTTCAGAGACCACTGTGGGTATTAATGAGGTGAGAGGAAGCTAAATGCAGTGGTGGAGAGTTCTGCCCACTCAACCCTAAGCAGAGCAGTTCTATATCTACCTGTTAAATTTATGTATGTTTCCCAGACTTTTTCATTCAGAGAGTTGGAGGTGGGGGACAAAGTTTGGATACACTGTTTTAGAGCATTTAATCCCAGTTCTTAGACTTGGTTTTATACTTATTTCTTTGATACTCTGATATACATTTCCCCCCATATTTAAAAATATTTGAAATTGGGAAGCATCTTAAAATTAATGGCATGTCGTCATTTAATTGGCAATGTGTTTTCTTTTGAGACAGACAAAAAAATGAAACATCTGACAATCAGCAGGTCTTATTTTCAGGTTTTAATCTGTTGCTTTTCTTGAGGAACTTTTAAAAGTTCCTCTCAACGGAGCGCCTG
>PVKH010011329.1:0-17679 GCA_004027955.1 Chaetophractus vellerosus
GGAGGAGAGAGAGCCTGATAGTCTACAGCTGACCTTGTGGAGCTATCAGATCAGCTGAGCCTGGAAAGAGAAACAGCCCCGAGAGAGACTAGATTTATCCTAGCCTATAGCTGATATTGGAAGAAGCTGAGACCGTGGAGCCTTAAGAAGAAGAGGAAGGCTGAACCCTTGTAGACATCAGTAGACATCTTGCTCCAACATGTGGCAGCAGACTTTGGTAAGGGAAGTAACTTACGCTTTATGGCCTGGTAACTGTAAGCTTCTACCCCAAGTAAATACCCTTTATAAAAGCCAACAGATTTCTGGTATTTTGCATCAGCACTGTTTTGGCTGACTAATACAGCCACTTACCTCAATAGATAGAGAACTAGAGAGAAGATCAACAAGAAGAAAGAGAACTTGATCAATATGATAAATGAGCTAGACCTAACAGACATATACAAGAATGTTGCATCTAGAATTAGCAGGTTATACATTATTCTCAAGTGCTCAGGGATCTTTCTCCAGGATAGTGTAAATGGTGGGTCAGAAAGCAGGTTTCAGTAAATATAAAAAGATTGAAATTAAACAACACACTCTTAAATCATCAGTGGGTAAAAGAAAAATTGCAAAAGAAATGAAAACGAGAACACAGCATTTCAAAGCCTATGGGATGTAGGGAAGGCAGTTCTGAGAAGGAAATTTATAACTCTTAATGCTTACATTAAAAAAAAAAAAAGACCATAAGCCAGACCTAACCAAACAGCTGGAGGAACTAGAAAAAGAATAGCAAACTGTTCCCAAAGCAAGCAGAAGGCATGGAATATCAAAGATCAGGGCAGAAAAAGAAGTTCAGGACAAAAGAATTAACAAAAACAAAAGTTGGTTTAAAAAAAAAAAAAAGTTGGGTTCTTCATGAAGATCAACAATATCCACAAACCCACAAAGAAAAAAGAATACACAAATAAAA
The DNA here is from genome assembly GCA_004027955.1 of Chaetophractus vellerosus. Taxonomy (NCBI): domain Eukaryota; kingdom Metazoa; phylum Chordata; class Mammalia; order Cingulata; family Chlamyphoridae; genus Chaetophractus; species Chaetophractus vellerosus. Next base: position 950 of record PVKH010011329.1, read on the forward strand.
AATTAGAAATGGGGGGGGGGTAGACATAATTGCTGACCCCACAGTAGTAAAAGAGATCATAAGAGTATACTTTGAACAACTGTACACCAACAATCTAGACAACTGAGGTGAAATGGACACATTCCTAGAAAAACATGAACAATCTACACTGGTCCCTAAAAGAAATAGACTTCAGTTCCTCAGGAAACTAAAGATAGAATTACCTTATTTAGTGAAATAAGCCAGGAACAAAAGGACAAATATTGTATGGTCTCACTAATTGAACTAAATACACATGGAGTTAAAACCTAAAGTATAGGTTATGAGGAAATAGGATGAGGGCTGAGGAGTACTCATGTTTATTGAATGTAGAATTTTTAATTCGTTTGATTGTAAAAGTGTGGAAATGGATAGATTTGATGGTAACACAGTATAGTGTGTATAAGTAACACCGATTTATAAGTGTGATTGTGACTGAAAAGAGGTGGTTTAGGGACATAAATGTCAATTGAAAGAAAGCTAGAGAATAATCAAGAACTGTATAACATAGTGAACTTGGTGGTGGGTGAGGATTGTGGTTAATAGTGCAAATACAAGAATGTTCTTCTATGAACTAGAACCAAATGTATGTCACTATCACAAGTAAGAATTTGATGATACATTGGAAAATGCAATTAATGTAACTTATGGACTATAATTAACAGCAATATTGCGATATTCTTGCATCAGTGTGACAGAAGGTACTATATCAACTCTCTAAGAGTCAGTAATAGAGGGATGTAGGATTTTTTTTCTATTGGACTAAGGAAAACATTAAAAAATTTATTGATGCAATGACAGCAGAACTCTGATAAAACTGAGAGCTGCTGCATGTACATTTTGGATGGATTGTACAAGGCATGGGACTATATAACACAGTGAACCATGTGTTGTTGTGTGATGGACTGTGGTTAACATTACAAATAAGAGAGCGTTCTCTGTATAACTATAACAAATGTACAGTAGTAATACATGGTATTAATAATGGGGTTTATAGAAAAAAATAGACAAAATGTAAGCTATGAACCATAGCAGTAATATTTTGATGATGTTTTTTTCATCAGCTGTGACAAATATTCCATAACAATGTAAAGTGTTGGTGGAGGGGTGATGTATGGGAATTCTTCATGTTATGCATAATTGTTTTGTAAGCTTACAACTTCTCCAAGAAAAAATTCAGTTGACAAAAATCCCAATAAATAGTGATGGAGGACTAATCTCACACAAAAATGTATTACTATGATAAAAGCAGAAATATTATTACTATGTTTTATACATTTTTATAGTTTTCTTTAAAAATTTTAAAAATCTTGCTTCATGGTGAATGTGGTATGATTACCCATGTATTGAGTCCACTTGTCATTATTGTGTGTGATCTCTCTAGTTTAATGGCCCCCTTTTGGTTGTGTAACTTTGTGTAGATTATGCTCTGCTTTTTAGTTTTCTCATTCGTGAAATGGCTGTAATGAAGGTTTTATAACTACAGGATTGGTGTAAGGATTAAATGAGTTACTACATTTAAAGTCCTTAATATAGCTCCTGCCATATTTTAAGAGCTCAGTTAATAATATTTGCTATTAGTATAGTATTGATATTGGAGTTCTATCCCTTTCTAAAGGCCTCTCACTGCTAATTTTTTTTTAGATATTTACAATTTAAGGTTTCTTTGTTATTGAGAAAGATGAGTTTGTTGCTATCATATATATGTATATGAAGATGAATGAAGTACAGAAGTACTTGGAGCCTTAGCATAACTCAGGTATAAGAAGGTACACATTGCTGACTGTACCCATCACTCAGCTACATTGAAAATTTGTATTTAATTGCATTATTTTTATCACTTTTGTGCCATGGTGTAGTATGTCATGTAAGATTCAAAATGATTTATTAATCCTTGTCAGTATCACCATGCTAGACACTGTCCTTTGTATTTATTTTTTGCTTAATTTTAATTTAATTTAATTTTACCGTATCTATCTTATTTTATTTATTTAATTTAAAATTATATGTCCCTTCTATTTAAAATTACTTCATTGCTTTGATTTATAATAAAATTATTCTTTTGGGCGGGGGGGGGGGATGTGACTCAAATGCTTGGGTGTCCATCTCCCACATGGAGGGACCTGGGTTTGATCCCTGGGACCTCCTGGTAAAAATAAAGAAAAATATAGAAGGCACATGGGCCGCCAGACCCCATGTGCGGATGCACCTTCAGGCCCCGCCGAGCCATGCAGCAAGATGATGACAATAGTAGAGAGTGACACAAGGGAGAGCCAAGATGAAATGCACCGAAAAACCAGGAACCACGGTGGCACAGGCGGCAGGACGCCTCTCTCCCACATCGGAGGTTCCTAGGATTGAATCTTGGGGAAGACAGGAGGGGAAGGATGAGAAGAGGGGGCAGGAAACAGGTACAGAGAATTGCCCAGTGAATGGACACAAAAACAGCAAAAATCGGGGGGGGAGGGCGCTAAAAATGGATAAAAGTAAATAAATAAGTCTTCTTAAAAAAATTATACTTTTGGAAATACTTGATTTTGAATTCCTACACATTGTATTCTCATCTGTCAAGCCTTTTTTTATTAGCCGCTTTCTTTGCATTTTATTGATCCTGTCTGCTAAGACATTTCATCACATCTCTTTCTTTAGGATTCTCTGTTGTGCCTGATGTTTGTTTTTTGTTTTTGCTTTTTTATTTTTATTTTATTTTTATTTATTACATATCCCTCCCCCCTTTCTGCTTGTTTTTGCTGTGTTCATTTATTTTGCATTCTTCTGTGTCTGCTTGTCTCCTCCCCCCCTTCGGTGACCCGCTGAGTCAGCTCACCGCGCGGCGGCCTGCCCGCTCGCGGGGGCTTGCCCTGCCCGCGGGGGCTTGCCCTGCCCGCAGCGGCTTGCCTTTCCAAGGCGGTCTGCCCGCTCTAGGAGGCCCCGGGAACCGAACCCGGGGCCTCCCATGTGGTAAACCAGTGCCCTACCAACTGGGCTATAGCCGGCCCCCTTTGTTTTTTTTTAAAGAAGTAAATATTGTGGTTTAGTTGTATTAGTTTCTTTTGGCTGCCATAGCAAATTACCACAAACTGGCTCTAAAACAACAGAATTTTTTTTCTCAAAGTTCAGGAGGTCAAAAGTCCAAAATGCAGTGTTGGCAGGGCCATTTCCAAAGGCAATAAGAAAGAATCCTTTCTTGTCTCTTCCACCATCTGGTAAATTTTGGTAGCTCCTGGGATTTGTTGGCTTGTAGAACAATAACTCTAATCTCTGCTTCCATCTTCACATGGTTTACTCTGCGTGTCCTCTCTTCTTACTAGGATACTAGTCATTGGATTTAGGGCCTCCTCTAAATCTGGTAGGATTTCATCTGGAGATCCTTAACTAATTACATCTGCAAAGTCCCTATTTCCAGATATGTTACATTCTAAGGTTCTGGATACATATGAATTTTGAGGGATGATATACAACTCCCTATGGATATATAGGGAATATTTACGCTATTTACACTCTGAAAAGAGGTGAGAAACTGGATTAAATCAGTAATGTCAAAAATTACATTTCATTTTGTAGAAATATTTTATGCCACTCTCCAGTCTGAATGCTTTCAGGAACATGCTATAGACCTCATGTAAGTAATCATTAGCTAGTAGGGTTTGGAGCATAGGCCTGCCCTCTGAGTAACTGTTAACAAGCTAGGAATAAGTGACCTAAAATGTATGCAAGATGCTAATATGGTCAGTTTGAATCACAGAATATAAGATTCTGTGGTACTAATAAGTTGTGAAGATTTACCTAGAGAGATAGTACTGTATAAGTGATTAAGAATAAGGACTTTGGTGATCACAATCTCTGGGTTCAAATTTTGGCTTTGACCCTTATTAGCAGGTAGGCTGTGGGCAATTGATGAACCTCTATACAAGTTCTCATTAAAATAGGGATTATAATAGTTATTTTATTAAAATAATACTATTTTATGCTTGGAACTTTGCCTGACACATAACTTCTCCTTTGATGTTAGCTACTGTTTTTCATTGTCGTCATCCATGCTCTTCGTCAGGAGACAGAAAGACTCATCACCTGAAAGATTTATGCCTTTGTTTGTCTGGTAGTGAGGAATAAACTGTACTTACGCGTGCATAGATTCCTACCCAGTCTCACTTTAGGAAAGCTATGCTTTTCAGTTAGAGGTTGGGGGTAGTAGAGTATATGAGATGGGATGACTGGTTCCTGGTTCTGTTAACAAGGCACGTTAAACATTGAACTAGCCATTTTTGTGATGTATAGAACTTGCCTCTGACAGACTCTTCTAATGAGTCCTGATTTATTGTGCATCAGCCAAGTCCACCCCTTTCCTATATGTTACGTGGTTATCAACCTGACTTTTAATATAAGTTTCATTAAACCTCTTGTTCCTCAAGTTAACCTCTCTAAAGGATCTTAACTTTGAAGTTATTTTTCAAATGAATATACTACATGTTTTAACAGGCATTTCAGGATGTTTTAGAAGTAATCATGTACAAAAAGATTTGTTGTAGTAATGTAGTTTTCCCACTCCCTTGGTTATTAATGTTCCTCCTGGAGGTATATTTTACTAATAAGACTTTTTTGAAACCACACTGAATGATAATATTTTTCTACTTACCTCAGTCCTCTTGGGAGAGTGCTGCTGCATAATTTTTCTGAGTTCATGAAAAGATTTATTAAGCAATTATTATAATTTATAGAGGATAATCAGATCAAATATTAAACACATTGCCAAACAGGTCTTCCCTTTATCTCCCCAGCTTATTTGCTTGTCTTTTTTCCCTTTATATATATAATTAGAGAAATTGGGAATTTACAGAAAAATCATGCAAAAATATTTTCTATTCTCCCCTTTTTGTGTGTTACCTTTGATAAAATTGACAAATAATATTATTATAATTGTACTATGAACTATAGTCCATAGTTCCACATTAGGGTTCACTTTGTATTGTACAGTCCTATAGATTTAAAAAAAATGATTCTAGTAACACATATATAATCTAAAATTTGTCCCTATTAACCACATTGAAATATATACTGTATTGGCCTTAGTTACATTCACAGTATTGCGCAATCATCACCACAATTCATTACCAAAACTTTCCCATCAACCCAAGCAGACATTCTGTACCAATTAAGCATTAACACTCCATTTTCTTCCCCCACCTTATCCCCTGGGAACTTGTATTCTAGTTTCTGATTCTCTAAATTTACTTATTCTAATTATTTCATATCAGTGAGATCATACATACAATATTTGTCCTTTTGTGTTTGGGTTATTTCATTCAACATGAAGTCTTTGGGGTTCATCCATGTCATCACATGTAGCAGCACTTCATTCCTTTTTACAGCTAGATAATATTCCATTGTTTGTGTATACCGTATTTTATTTATCCATTCATTGACTGATGGACACTTGGGTTGTTTCCACCTTTTGGCAATTGTGAATAATGCCACCATGAACATTGGTGTGCAAATATCTGTTCAAGTCCTTGCTTTCAGTTCTTCTGGGTATATACCTAAAAGTGGATTGCCAGGTCATATGGTAATTCTACACCTAACTTTCCAAGGAACTGCCAAACTGTCTTCCATAGCAGCTGTACCATTTTACATTGCCACCAGCAATGAATGAGTGTTCCTATTTCTCTGCAGCCTCTCCAACACTTGTATTTTTCTGTGTTTTTAATAGTAGCCATTCTAGTAGATATGAAATGGTATCTCATTGTGGTTTTGATTTGCATTCCCCTAATGGCTAATGATGTTGAACGTCTTTTCATGTGCTTCTTGGCCATTTGTGTATCTTCTTTGGAAAAAAGACGATTCAAATCCTTGGCCCCTTCCCCACCCCCTGATGGCTCCTTTGTCTCTCTGCTTGTTGTCTGTTTGCTGTGTCTGCTTGCTGTGTCCACTCTGCTCATCTTCTTTAGGAGGCACCAGAAACTGAACCTGGGACCTCCCATATGGGAGGTGGGTGCCCAACTGCTTGAGCCACATCTGTTCCCTGCTCATTGTGTCTGCTTGTTGCGTCAGCTTGTTTTCTTTAGGAGGCACCAGTAACCAAACCCAGGACCTCCCGTGTGGGATGTGGGTGCCCAACTGCTTGAGCCACATCTGCTCCCTCCCCCCCATTTTTTTAATGTGTCTTTTGGTTTAGTTATGAATTTCTTTATATATTCTAGATATTAAACCTTTATCGTATATGTGGTTTCCAAATATTTTCTCCTGTTCTATAGTCTATTACTTTCATGATAAAGTCTTTTGATGCACAAAAGTTTTTAATTTTGATGAGGTGCCATTTATCTATTTTTTCTTTTGTTTCTTTTGCTTTTGGTGTAAAGTATAATAAACCATTGCCTAACACAACGTCCTAAGATACCTCCCTATGTTTTCTTCTAAGAGTTTTATATTCCTGGTTCTTAAGTTTAGGTCGGTGATTCATATTGAGTTAATTTTTGTATATGGTGTGAGGTAAGGTGTCCACCGTCATTCTTTTGCATATGGATATTGAGTTTTCCTAACACCACTTATTGAAGAGACTATTCTTTCCCCATTGAGTAGACTTGACACCCTTGACAAAAATCAACTGGCCATTGATGTGAGGATGTTTGTCTTTTAACATTACGGAGAGAAGAAAAAGGAAACTGATTCTCTGATGCTACTATATGCATTTATTATCTGTCAAACTTAACAGCTGTAGAAAATAGTTATTCTTATAAGAGGAAACATAGGTTTAGAGACATGGAAGTTGTTTTGGGTTACATATCTACAAAATGGTGAAGTTGGTGCTTGATTTCTACCTTTCTGATTCTGATATCTGCTCTTTTCCAACATGTGCTGTTGCCTCTCCAAATCAGAAAGATAATACAACCAACACTATGTTATACACAAAGAAAGGAATAAAAGTACTTAAGTGCAATTCCAAGTTTAAGTCACGTCTTTGAATTTTGATTCTGAAAATGCTTCCATATTTAGTAATAAATAGATGAGGTATTGAGGGAAGGAAAGTAGTGGAGGTGGGGGAGAAATTTTAGTGGTATATTCCCTGAAGATATGTACTGTCAAAGATTTTCCTTGTAATCCTTTATTTTTTTAGTAGATAAATTCTATTCCAGTTTAGCCATCATAAGAAATGAATACCTTGTGTAAGATTTTGCCTTTAGCTTTGTCACAGATGGATTTTTCAGGTAGAAGAATGCCTTGTTCAGGATAGGTAACCTAAATGGACTTCACTGCTATTCTGGTCTCTCCTGACAGTTAAAGATGTGGGAAATTGAATGAATTGTTTTCTAACTTTTTCTTCTCAGATTAACTGCTGAAGTACTGATCGAGTTCTGTGTTTCTTCAATGAGGAACTACAGGCTGATCTTCTGCCATAATCTCAAACAGCCATAAATGACAAAAGAATGCTTGCTCAGTGAGGGTAGCTGGTGCAGAAGCCATTTTTTAAACTTAGGTGTTTAAGTACTCAAAGGTAAGTTTTCAAATGGTAACTATCCCATGCTCGATAAATCCACAGAGATTTTTGGAACACCCCCACATCCCCGCCTCCATAGCTGCTATTTGATTACTAACTTGAGATTTTGTAGAACCTGATATGTTGAAGAATGGATGTTGCTTGTCTAACATTATATAATTTCTATGGTTCCCTGTCATTAAGTTAATTTTTACTGTTTCTTTGAATAGTAAAACTTTGAACTGGATTGTTCCTCAGTCAGACATATTCTGACTCTCTCTTCCTCAGTGGGTACATCTGTTGTATGTGGGCTAGAGGAATTGTTTCTCTGGGGTGATGAAAAAGTCCAGTGGTGTGACATTTTGTTCATTAACAACTTTTGTAAAAAGTAGTTTTTCTTTCTTTTAGAATACTCCTTTCCTACAAAAAAGAGGAATATTTATTTTAGAAATGAATTTTGGGGATTACTTGTTCTCTGATGCTTCAGATATTGAAAACAGTCATCCGAGGCATTGTTTTCCTGCCACTGCTTCATTACTCATCACCATTCTTACAAAGCTAAGACAAATAACTTATTTCTTCTAAACTATACTGGTTTTGGAAATTTTTCTTTAAAACAATTATGAAACAGCAATTTTGATGAAAGGACATTCTCATTTAAAGTTTATATTCAGAATTGAGAATTTTCCTTTGTTTATAAAAACAATATTGGGGAGCAGATGTAGGTCAGTGGTTGACCTACGAGGTCCTGGGTTTAATACCTGGTATCTCCTAAAAACAAAACAAAACAAAACAAAACAAATATATTGTGGCTTTTTTGTTATGCAAAAATAAGAACCAGTTAATCTTGTTTTTATTAACCCATTGTTTGTAAAAAGTGATTATCAGCGCCTCTCATTATGAAAAGTGATTCTTTCCTGTTGGGGTGCTTATGAATTGAAGGGCTCGATGAACTTCATATAGCAGAGTCCAGAGATGGATTGGGTTTGGCTTTTTGCCTATGTCATTAGTAAGCTTCGTCAAAACAGGTCCTCTTGAAGCTAAATTTGCCCCTTAATTTTTCTGTGTGACTTAATGCCCCTTGCTGAGTTTTGAATGATCAGTTTTGCCAGTGTTTGATAAATATGCAAACACTAAAGCAAGCTTTCACAACTAACTCTTCACAGTAGAGAAATGCTTAGATAATTGTAATGAACTTTGTAGAACTATGGGCTTGAAAACTGCAAAATATTTAAATAAATAAGAACGTATTCAGGTGTAAAGCATCTGTCTTTAATGTATTTAGTCATATTGCCTCCTGTTAATCATTGTAGTCTTTTTTTGTTTTTCATTTGGCAGAAAAGACAGCTTTGATTTCTGGCTGCAAAAAAGATATGAGGAAGAGCTCCTCCCCTTCCTTGAGTAACTGCAACTCCGTTCTTGCTAACAAAATATTTGGAATTCCACTTGATGAGCTGCAGCAGGGAGGACATCCAGACAATGAGGTTCCGTTCATAGTCCGCCACGTTGTGGACTATATTGAGGAACATGGTATACATTTCCTTACTTTGAGGGCTCACTTTATTTTAATAAACACTATTTACCCTTTTTTTATCCTTTTTTTTTTTTTTTAAGGTAGTGCAGGTTCAAAATATAGTAAGGAAAAACAATAGAAAAATTTTTTTTTAACATTTTAGTTTGTTTTTTTTTGCTTAATTTCATATACTTTAAAATGACAGTTGCCCAACCTAGAGCATTTTTTTAATGGGGGTGATAGAATATTTTTAATGGATATAGTGGATGGGATAAAATAGAATATCCCCCCCAGGGGCAGAGATAGTACTTTTCTAGATGTGTAATTTGAAGGTTTTTCATCAAATCAGGGGAGCCAAGAATGGCTTTCCAAAAGTATGAGCATTTTAAATTGGTTGGAGAATAAATATACATGGCCATGTGGTTGAGGTTGCAGCTTACTTATTTTTTGCCTTGAACAAATGTAGGAGGTCTGGAGCAACAAGGACTTTTTCAAGTCAATGGAAATGCTGAGACAGTGGAGTGGCTTCGGCAGAGATACGACAACGGAGAAGAGGTGGATTTGGTTAAGGAAGCAGATGTTCCCTCAGCTATTAGTCTTCTTAGGTTTTTCCTTCAAGAACTTCCTGAACCTGTTATTCCTGGCAGTTTGCATATTCACTTGATGCAGCTTTCTCAAGGTAACATAATTATCTCTTGTCAAACAATCATTTATTAATTTGAGTCTTATGTTCTCATTTGTTCTCTGGGACTGTATGGTCTAGTCAAGGGAATTGCAACTTCTTGAATCCCTGTAATACAGTTGTTTGTTGTTTATGATTGTTATTAAACCTAAGATAGAGGGTGACATGGAGAAGGAGAAAAGGGAGGAGATAAGAACAAGGAGTAGTAGGGTAGGGAAAGAAGGAAGAAAAATGTATATAAGGGCGTGTGTGTGGCACAATGTCAAGTAAGAACCAAACATGTTGCTTATTGGTCATACTACTATAGGATGCTTATCCCTGGTTTGATGGACCTTCCTAGCAAAAGTCAGAAGCAACTTTGATTCTAGACTTGAAATATACCTAAAACTTGTTCTCGGACATCTGCCTAAAAGAAATTAAATATCAAATCAGACAGACTCCAAACCAAAGAAAGAGAAAAAATGGATTATTCCTTATTGGGTTAGTTTTTTTGTGGTATCTAAAAGTAAGGCTTACTTGAATGGAATAGAGACAGAAAAAATAATGGCAGATGCAGGCAAAAAGGTGATAGAACCAAGAAATGAGGAAATGTTCTATATCCTGGAGCCAAATGGTATTCATGTGTGTGTAATGGAAGTGACATGTTCTGTTACATAGGAATGTTTATAAACTTGGCGTGTAACATTTCTTGAATTTCTTTATTAGTTTTTTGGTATAATGGAGTCCACTAATTTTTTTAATTGGCTCTTCTAGAGAAATTCAGAGATGTTAAGGAATTATAACTACTTCCCTTTATGCTTATCGTCATAGCTAGGCATTTTATACTACATGTGTGTATATCCTTAAGCAGTATGTAGTTAGAGAATATTTCCCCTTTTCTTTCTTTTTTCTTTTTTTTTTTAAAGGAGGTATCAGGGATTGAACCCGGTACCTCGTACATGTGAAGCATGCACTCAACTGCTAAGCTACCCTGCTCTGTAAGAATATTTCCTTTTGAAAGTGTTTATCCATCTTAACTTTTCTTAATTTTTTATTTTTTATTTTTTAAAAGATAATTAGATTGCATAAATGTTACACAAAAATTATTTTTCTTAATTTTTAAACACCTGTGTTTAAACACTTTAATTAGTGGGTGCCTCTGATTTATGTGTAAAAGATATTCTCTGCTTCTCTTACATATATTTTCTTCTGTACAGCTAGATGTTAGGGCTCACTTTGAATTTTCTATATTTGGAAATGATTATTGAGTCATTTTGTTCCTTTATTGTACCTCCTGGTTGGAAAAACAGGTTTCAAAACTAAGTGTTATCAATGTCATCTTTTTTTACATTGTTACTTTATTTTCTCTCACCAGATATTACATTTTTTGTTTTGACTTTCTGAATCTTTCTCTTCACTTGTTGAGAGTGTTTTCAAGTGTTTTTATTGTCACCTAATAATCACTTTATAGCTATTATTAATAAATATGTATTGAAACTGGTAAGAAATTTTAAGCCTTTTTTATGACCCTACAGCCATCCTTTTTGTTTATATAGTTATAGGTTTCCATATTTTCAGTTTTAGCTGAATCATAGACAAGTCTTTAAAATTGTAAGAATCAAATAATCTTTCAGGCATAAATGGAAATTTGTGAATTGATAATTGGAATAAGATTTAATAGTAAAATCATTGCATCTTATTGATAGGACATACCAGAAGCTATTTCCTTTGTCACTAGGATTGTGATTTTGTTTGGTATTTATTTAAAATTATGGCAGAATCATTTAAAATTACAGCAGAATCATGCACTATGTTAACATTCATGGAATTACAAACTGCATCTTACTAATTAATTATTTTCGTGTAACATTCACTTTCATTCACCTGGAAAGGAATTAAGGCATTCAGAAATGCTTGAGGCCCTTAAGTCTTTTGGTATTATAATATGAGAAATCCACCATTCTCCATTCCCCATCTTCTCTAACCTAACCATTAGCATGTGTGTGTATGCATGCGCACACACACACACACACACACACACACACACCCCTAGTTTTTAAAAAAGCTATGCAGGTAGGTGTGGTGGTTCTTATTTTGTTTATGCATCCTTTAGTCATTCTTTTGGAGAGGAGCTTGTAGATAAATATTATGACAACATCTTAATTGTTCACAAATTCACGAGAAAATTATTGCTTTTAAGATTATGGAGGGAGCATTGTTGCAGTTGAATTTGAATTTCTGTTTTAAAAAAGGGCTTTTCATTTTTCTGTAGTGTCAAGGACTGCAATGTGGCATTCAGTGTATGATTAGATCACCGTTTCCAATCATGGCACTATAGAAATTTGGACTGGAAAATCCTTGTTTGGGAAGATTTGGGAGTATCCTGAGAATTGTAGGATGTTTAGCAGTATCCCTGGCCTCTACCCACTAAATGCCAGTAGCATCCTCTTTCCCCAAGTCACAACAACCAAAAATAAAAAACATTTTAATTCATGTCAAATGTCCAGGAGCAAAATGTCCCCATTTGAGAACCACTGGTTTAGATCATGTGTTTTTTTTTTTTCAAACTACTTATATATTATGCTTTGGTAGAAAACAGAATTTCCATTTTTTTGGAATTGTAGCATCAAAAAAAGTTATAGGGAGCGAATGTGGCTCAAGTGGTTGAGCGCCTGCTTCCCACATGGGAGGTCCTGGATTTGGTTCCCAGTGCCTCCTAAAAACAATAACAAACAATAAGCAAGCAAATGAGAAAAACAACTCAGGGGAGCCGATAAGGCTCAGTGGTTGAGTGCTGGCTTCCTACATACGAGGTCCCTCCATGGCTCTGGTACAAAAAAAAAAAGTTATAGTGCTTGAAATAATTGCTAGTGAGGCCAAATTTTTTTTGATATATCTATACTTCCTAGATATGATTTAACTAGGAAGTAGGATTAAAGGGAAAGAAATTTAAGAAAATATGTATTACTTGTATGTATATTTTGAAAAACTTCTCTGCCTTATTTGGAAAATTCGGAAGTAGCCTGGTAGATAAAAATATTTTTTGGTAGAAATGTGCACAAACAGATATTGAGCAACACGAACAATATTTGAGTAAAAGCAGTATTGCTCGCAATTTTACCACCCCATTAAATTAAATATTTTAATAGTCCAATATCTTTTTCAGTTTTTGTGTATTAATTGAGCTTATTCAACTAGTATTTATTGAGCACCTGCTATATACTAGACACTGTTATAGATTCTGGGAATGCAGCAGTGAATACCAGATACAGATCTGTGTCCTCACAGAGCTAAAATTCTAAAGGGAGTAGAGGGAGATAGAGGAGAAATAAATGATAAAATAAGTGAATTTATAGAAATATTAGATGATAACTACTATTAAGCTAGAAAGGTTACATAGAATTTTTCAATGCTGCTGTAGTCATCATACTGATAATATTAATTGCATTTTTTTTGAGTTAGTATACATGATTTTAAAAAATAATCCTCTTCTGGGGAGGCCCTGGCCTGGGTTCGGTCCCCGGGCCTCCTTGAATGGGCGGACCGCCTCGAGAAGGCAAGCCAACGCGGGCGGGGCACGCTGCCACGGGTAAAGGTGAGCCCCCACGAGCAGGTGGGCCACTGCGCCGGTGAGCTGACTCAGCAGGTCGCCCCAGCAGGGGGAGACAAGCAGACACAGAGGAATGCAGAGAAAAATGAGCACAGCAAAAACAAGCAAAAAGGGGGGGATGTGTAATAAATAAAATAAATAAATAAATCTTTAAAAAAAATAATCCTCTTCTGTTTAATGCTTAGGTTAAAATTTCCTACCAATTTTAGACACGGTGATTTAAAAAATTAATCTAGGTGCTGTTCCAGGCAGTTTTACAATCAAAGTACTGGTACATTTTAACGGACAGTTGGTAATAATTACAAAATATAGAAGAGTTGTTATTGGTTGCATTTTACATTTTAAGTAAAACTCGTGAATGTAGCCTTTCCTGATAAACTTCTTGGACTTGTGTTATTTTGCAAAGATGGCCAGTATCAATGACCATAACCTTTGACCAGTAATTTTTCTGTAAAATAATTTTAAGAACCTGAAGAAAAATATGAAATGATATATAATGGGATTAATTCTTATTATTGCTTCATTTTGAGGGTTTCTCTGAGAAATTACCTCTCCAAAATGGGCTTTCACCAGTCAGTGGAGTTAAAAGGCGCCCAATTTCTGTTAATGCAAACTCAATGACATGATAAGCGCAGGGCCCAGCTTTGGCAAGTGCAAATTCACTTGATAAACAGAAACCAGCATTATCTTAGAGGAGCAGAACAAATGAGCAAAATTGAAGACCTTTTTATTTAATTCTATTGTTGCTGAAGTTAATTGTTCTTTTCAGGATGTCAGGAGAAGAAAGTTATTGTTTGTCACCATTCATTCAATTGGAAAAGTGTGACTTATACTGTTATCCTGTTGTATTGTTTTTCTTTGTTCATTAGTTGTTAGTGTTGACTGGCATTGGCCAGTGCAGTTCCTTGTAGTGTCCACTAGTTTAGAAACACGGGTATACAATGTTGAAAACTGATTAAAAACAAAAACAAAACAGGGCCGAGAAGGAAAACATTTTCCAACAGTTGAAAGGTTGAGTTCCTTTTCTCCACCTTCTCCTTTCCAACTTTTTAGTGAAATGGAAAGCTCTAAGGTAGTGGAGGTAGTGAAGAGGTTTGAATTGTTAAAGTTAAAAGGTGATGTGGGTGGAATAACATGAACCTGGCAAAATATCTGAGCTTTGCTTTCACTTCATTAAAAAAAAAAACCCTATCATTATGTTTTATAGATTATAATAATGAAGATGAATTTGGAAGAAAGTTGAGGTTCCTCTTGCAACAGCTTCCACCTGTAAATTACAATTTGTTAAAGTTTCTGTGTAGATTTTTAGCCAATGTAGCATCACATCATGAAGAAATTTGGTCTGCAAATTCTTTGGCTGCTGTCTTTGGTCCAGATGTCTTCCAGTAAGTTGTTGCACAAATTTTTGTTTAATTTTAAAAATTAGATTTGTGATATAGAATCAGACTATCTCTCAAAGGTCTTAGTTTGCTTGGTGTAAAACATTATTTTTTATAGTAGATCTGATTGATCTTTCCAGCATTCCTGTAATCAAGGTACATATTAGCTTGGTTTTACAGATGGGAAAACTGAAGTACAGAATTATGACATAAATTGCTCAGGTTCATGAAGTGACTCATTTGTTGTCTTCTAACTTTATCTGTGATTAAGAACTCTCCAATTCAATTTGGACTTTTATTCTTAGCATTTATACTGATGTGGAAGATCTGAAAGAGCAAGAAATAGTGAGCAGGATAATGGCTGGACTTCTGGAAAATTACTATGAGTTTTTTGAAAATGAAGAAGAAGATTTTTCATCTAATGATTTGAGTTCAATTACTGAACAGGTGAGAATATTTTTTCTACTTGGAGTTTTGTTGTTTCCCCCTCCCCCACCCCCCCAAGAATATGTACTTGAGGAATTGGCATCAACTGGAAGTATTCTCTTGCTTATAGTGTGTAATCAATACATGATGACACATCTTGTAGTGTATGAATGTGGTATTTTTCCTGAACCACTTGTCCTCAGTTGAAACCAGAGAGTATGATATAGGTTTTTTGTTTTTGTGTGTTTTTTCTTTTGTTAACTCAAGCTTTGTTTATTTTGTAAGAATAGTGTGTTCATAGAAATTTTTTTAAAAACCAACATATATATATAGTATGGAAAAATAAAATGAAAATGTCTAACTGTGGAGAGAGTCAAAATGAATTTTGACATGTGAGGGCTAGTAATAATTTCATTCTTGGTGTTTTCTTGATTAAAATATCCAGTTGATATAGCAGTACAGTCATTGTTATAAATGGGAAGCACCTGGAGATTAATAGTTGAGATATTTTTTAACTCTGGTGACTCTTGAATGTTAAAACCCATTTTTTCAGGTTACATTATAATATTTTGTTATTACTATTTCTTAATGGTTTAGACCATCCTATTTACTTTGCCCTTTATGAACCAAGAATATTGGAGCTGAGTAGTTGCAGTTGATTGTAAAGCCACAATAATTCAGATGCCTCAGGTTTAGAATTTGTGATTTAGGTCTATGTGGAGGTGTTTTTGTTTTTTTTTCCCCACTTAGGTGAAATGGTTTGCCAAACAAACTTTTATTAGGTTAAAACCTAGGAAGTGGGAGCTGATACAGCTCAGTGGTTGAGCGCCATCTTCATACATGTGAGGTCCGGGGTTCAGTCCTCGGCCCCGGTGCCAAAACAAGCAAACAAACAAAAAAACAACTATGGAGTTGTTATATTTTGGGTTTGGAGTGGGCCTGCTACTTAAAAAAAAAATAGATAGTAATTCATGTGGTTTTAAAAAAAAAAGTAAAATATGCAGTTAAAAGAAAAAAATTTTTTTAAATATGCAAAGTTTTTCATAGTTTATAATAGGAAAGGTAGCATTGCTTTTTATCAGTTAACTGTTTAATCTTGGGGATCTTTTCTTATCAGAATATAGAAAGCATATTCTTTTGTTTTTACATCTACATAATTACCTATTATATGAATGTAACTTTATAATTTATTTGATTTATAGTACTAGTCCCTGATTGAAAAGTGATATATATGTATGTCCCATTTTTCTCAGAACAGTCCTGGTTTACTTTCTGATGTAATTATTAATAGCTCCTCCTTTCATTCTCAAATGTACCCAGGTTAGGATGATAAATTATTTGGTCACATTATTTTATTATTTTATTATTAAATTTAATTTTTTATTAGTACAATTGTAGGTTTGCAGCAAATACAGAGTTTCCATATTCATACATGACCCCCCAACCCCCACAGTTTTCCCTATTAACATTTTGCATTAGGTCCCACTTTATTCATGGACACTTGGGTTGTTTCCTTTCATTTGCTATATTATAAAGCAGCATCTCTTAAAAAGATTATCTGTCATACAGATTTTCATTCATTCTGATAGGTCTCAGCTCTGATTACATGAATTAGTAGTGTTGTTTTCTGGGTAGCTCAACCTTTTTTTAAA
>PVKH010011330.1:0-17802 GCA_004027955.1 Chaetophractus vellerosus
GAGTTGACAAGGGGTGGACTGTGATGGCTAGGCTAATGTGTCAACTCGGCCAGGTAATTGTGACCAGCTGTTGGGTCCAGCAAGCCTGGGGCTAATTGCATCTGCATCAATCAGCAAGATTGGATGAAGAATGGATGACGCTGTTATCCATTCAGTTGACTGCTTATAAAAGGGAACTGATTTCAACATTCGGAGAGAACTTCCCAGCTCGTCCTTTGACAGTGAACTTCTCCCAGGAACTCATCGACGACCCTTCATCAGTCTTTCATCGGAGCAAACTCATCGAGGACCCTTCATCAGTCTTTCATCGGATCCCCTGGCTTGCAGCCTGCCAGCAGAACCTGGACTTGTGTATCCCCACGGTCACGTGAGAGACTCTTATAAAATCTTATATTTTTAACAGAGATCTCGTGTTGATTCTGTTTCCCGAGAGAACCCTGAGTAGAACAGCATGGCAATGAATTTCCTTCTCAATACATCTTTTGCTGAATCCCACAGGTTTTGATATGTTGTGTTGTCATTTTAATTCATTTAATGGTAGTTACTGATTTCTTTTGAAATTTCCTCCTTGATCCACTGTTTGTCTAAGAGTGTGTTTTTAACTTCCATATCTTTGTGCCAATTTGACTTTCTGCCCATTAGTGATTTTGAATTTCATTCCATTATGTTCAGAGAAATTACTTTGTATAATCTCAAACCTTCTGAATTCATTGAGAGTTGTTTTGTGGCCCAGCATGCGTTCTATCTTGCAGTATGATTCATGTGTACTCAAGAATAATATATATCACACTGTATTTGGCTGTACAGCTCTGTATATCTCTATTAGGCCCAGATCCTCTATTTTATTATCAGAATCTGTTTCTTTATAGATTCTCTGTTGAGATGTTCTGTATAACAGTGATAATGGTGTATTAAAATACCCCATTATAATTATAGAGGCTTTCATGTCTCGACTTAGTCTTTCCAGGGTTTGCCATGTGAATTTTGAGATGCTCCATTTAGGTGCATAAATGTTTATGATTGTTCTTTTTTCTTGAAAGAATACCCCTTTTACTAATATATATAGTTTCCAACTTTGTCTCTTACAATAGTTTAGCATTTACAGTCTATTTTGTCTGATATTAGTATAACTACTCCCACCCTTTTTTGGATGTTGTTTGCTTGAAAATTGTTTTCCAACCATTGATTTTCAGCCTCCTGGAATCCCTGGGACTAATATGGATTTCTTGTAGACAACATATAGATGGGACATATTTCCTTATCCATTCTGCCAATCTGTGTTTCTTGACTGGTGAGTTTAATCCATTAACCTTCAGTGATATTACTCTCAATGAATTTCTTACATCAGCCATATTTTCTTTGGGTTTAGGTATGTAATTTGTTGTTTATATTTCTCTTTTTGTCATTTTATTTGTTCTTACACTGTCCTTCAGCTCTCTCTCTCCTGTTTTTTTCCCTTTCAGCCCATAGAACATCCTTTAGTATTTCTTGAAGTGCAAGTTTCTTATTGGCATACTCTTTTAATTTCTGTTTGTGAATATTTTGGAATCACCATCATTTTTTTTTGTTACATATCCACCCCTTTCTGCTTGCTCTTGCTGTGTTCATTTCTCTGCATTCTTCTGTGTCCGCTCTATCTCCCCCCACTGTGGCAACATGCCAAGTCAGGTCACCATGCAGGCGGCTCTGCTCCGTTCATGGGCAGATCTGCCCCATTCGCAGGTGACTTGCCCTGCCTGTGGGGGCTTTGCCCTGCCCATGGTGGCTTTATTTGACCTGCCCACAGTGGCTCTGCCCCACCCAAGGTGGCTCACCCTTCTCAAGGTGGTCTGCCCACTTTGGAGAGGTCCCCAGGAACTGAACCTGGGGCCTCCCATGTGGTGAACCGGTGCCCTATACACTGGGCTACAGCCAGCCCCCTCCATTATTTTTGAATTCCAGCTTTGCTGGATAGAGAATTCATTGCTGGAGGATTTTTTCTGTGAGTACCTTGGCTATGTCACACAATTGCCTTCTTGCCTACATTGTTTCAAATGAGAAATCTACACTTAATCTTATTGAGCTTCCCTCATATGTGATGGTTCTCTTTTCTTGTGCTCCCCTTGAATATTTTTTCTTTTTCTTGAATGTTGGAGACTTTGACAAGTATATGTCTCAGCATAGACCAGTTAGCATGTATACTGTTTGGGGAGCACTGTGCTTCCTGGACATGTATGTCCATCTTCCTCAATAGGTTTGGGAATTTTCAACCATTATTTCCTTCAACACTCCTTCTGTTCCCTTTCCCTTCTCTTCTCCTTCTGGGATGCCTATAATGTGTATATTTGTGCATTTTGTGTTGTCATTTAAATTCTTAAGTCCCTGCTGGGTTTTTTCTATCTTTTTATCTATCTATTTTAGTATCTGTTTGATTTCACATGTACTGTCTTCCACATCACTAATTCTTTCTTCTGCTGGATCAAATCTGCTCTTATGTGATTCCAGTTTCTTTTTGACTTTTGGATTGTGCCACTCATCATAATAATATCTGTTACCTTTTTATGTATAGTTACAATTTCTTCAGTATGTTCTCCCAGTGTCTTCTTAATATCCTTAATCTCTTCCTTCACTTCATTAAGTTGGTCCATGATATTTGTTTGGGCAGCTCTGATTAGTTGTTTGATGTTCAGCATCTCTTTCTGGTTTTTAGTTTGTTCATTGGACTAGTCCATGTCTTCCTGTTACTTAGTGTGTTTTGTAATTTTTTCATTTCCCTCTGGTCATCATTTATCTCAATGTGTTAATTCAGTTGATTAGCTTCTCTCTCTGCTCTAGAGTTTTAATTACCTGGTGGTTCTGTGTGTATGCTAAGTTTTCTCTTTGACAATTTGTTCTTCGTGTTCTATTTCCTTACTGTTTTCTATGTTCCCTTGAAGGAAAAAAGATTAGGGCTTGAGAAATCAAAAGAGGTAAGAAAAGAAAAAGGATAATAGTAATAATAATGAAAGTTAGAAGAGGGGCCATATAAGACTTAGTAAAATGAATATTTAACTCATGTAAGCAGTATAGTGTAATAGGAATAAACAAGTGGATTACCTACAATGAAATCAAAACCCAATAGAGAAAAATATGTAGAATGATTTAAAAGGCCAGATTGATTAGGAGAAAGAGAAAAAGAAAAGAAAAGACAGAAAGAAAAAGTAAAGAAAAGAAAAGGAAACAGAGTAGACAAGATAGACATCAAAACCAGTAAAATTGAGGAGTAATTTAAAAAAGATGGAATGTAAGCACAACAGAAAGCAGAAGGTAGAAAAATGAAGGAAGGAAAAGAGATAGCACTGACAGACAAAATCAGAATACACAGAAAATGGGAAATCAAGGAAGAAGAAGAACAGCAAGGAAGAAGAACAGCAAGAAGAAACAAGCTAGCAGCACCTAATTTTTTAAAAAAGGGGTGGTGGGGAAGAAAGAGGAAAGAAAAACAAGAGACAAAACAAAAAAGTAAACCAAAAAAAAAAAAACACACAACAACAACCAAAGAAACACACAAGCCAGCACTCAAACAAATCTAAGGGAGAACAGTGTTCCTTCTTAGTCCCTTGTGGAGCCTCTCAGGCTGCCTGTGTTCATCCATCAATTGTCCGGCAGGCTTCTCTCTGCAGGTTTTGAAGTGGGTTTTAGCAAGTAAACTAAGTTAAAATTTCTTAAGTAACTTTTTTTTTTTTTTGGAAAAATAAGATACCTAGATGAAGCTAGTACCAAAATAATGTCTGTTTTCCCTGTCCTGTGGTGTCAGCTGGATCGCTATTCATATAGGAGCTGCCAATCAAATTACAGACCTTATATATTCAAGGCATTAATTCCTCCACTGAGCTACCTTAATAATTGGGTCAGTTAGCTCTTCAGAAATCTATTCAGTCACTTTCCCCCAGGTAGGTTTTACTGGCCTAGGGCAGCAGGATTCAGCTGTAGGTATGAGGGGATCCCTCCTCCCCTCTCCTGGTCAGGTTGAGCTCCCTTTTGAAATTCAAATGGGACCCTGATGACTGACTATACCACATCAAAGTGATTTTCGGGGACTCTAAATAGGCTCTTGAAAAGTTATTAAGTTCTTCCCACTGCCTGATCCCATAGGGGAGTTGAAATTCTGATAGTCCACTGTGTGGAACTATTAAATTGGCTGACTCCACCCTCTCTCAAGCCTAGCCTCTGTATCCCATGGCGGTTAGGTAATAAAGGCTTGCTCAGCATATTTGCCTCTCCCTCAGCCTGGTGCCACTTCTAGCCAGCTGCTGTATACCCCAAAGCTCTAAGGGGGTCCAGGAAACCAAACCAACAGAAAGGAAACCACCTCTCTACCCTTTGCCAGAACCCTCCCACTCTCAGAGAATGCTCCCTCTCACTGGGTGGCCTGGGGTAGTTGAGGCTCAACCTGGCCCCCTGTACTGAGAGTGGGGCTTAGTCATCCATGTTTTCCAGTATCAGGCCTAAATACTCACAATTTTATCTTGAGCAATCTATCTTCCTGTCTAGCTCCCTCCAGAGCAATGCCCCAAAGTCTCCCCCTCCCTTGGCTCAAGAAGAACTCACTTGAGCAGGATCCTGTCTGTAATCAGCTGTCTTTTGTGAGATAGATGGTGAGCATCCACTTAAACTGATGCCATCTTACCTTCCTCCCAGGTAAAATTTAAGAAGACTCAATATACTAAGTGCTGGCCAGAATGTGAAGAAACTGGAAACCTCACACAATGCTGGTTGGAATTTAAAATAATTCATATGCTTTGAGAAAAATTTGTGGTTTCTCACAAGACTAAGTAAACACCCATAATAAGGCCCAACCATACAGAGAGAGACAGTTACCTATGGGTCTGGTCAGCAAGAGTAACAGATTTTCTATCACCACATGGAAAGTCAAGCAGGACCCCAAAAGGGAGCCCAAAGGGAGACCAAACTGGAAACTAAAACCCAAAATTTTACTTGATTTGTGATTCCAACCATACTTAAAAGATTTTGTTCAAGAAGACAAGAAGAAAGTGGCAGACTGTTGATGAGAATAATATGGGGTGTGCCCTACCTTCCTATAAAAAATAGTGTTACTTGTAATACTAAAGACCCAAAGACCCTCCTCTAGTTACATTTAAAAAGGAAGAGACAGGCCTGTCTAGAGCTTGCTGATAGCCAAGTCAGATTTCCACAGGCAAATAATTCATAAGGTCAGAGTTTTATTTAAAATGATGGAGATGATGCAATGGGGAGAGCATTTCTTTGAACTTTCAGATAGAAGAGATCCAGAATGCATCCACAGCCCTGGGGGGGGGACCCCTTTAACTAAGTGTCATGGAAGATTATTTTTATTTGGGGAATCCCTCTCTGCAAGTTACTGGGCAGCCTTGCTCCACCAAAGCTCCTACCAACAGTAAGACTACAGACCAGGAGAGCTATTGGTAGGATATGAGAGGGACTTATATTAGTCACAGATCAGGCCTAGGCAGCTACCCTATAGGGGGCCACACAACCCCTTCCCTGGGGGTCCCTCTTTCTTCCTCCTGCATATTAAATGCTCACTCCCCTGTCTCCTGGAGAATTGTGATTATTGGAACAATTCTTATAAAACAGCAACACCTGGATGTATCCTCTTGTGTTCTTACTTTCCCCCATTGATATTGATGATATCTTAAACCCTTGCCTGGAATACACATAAATCCTGACAATTGCATATATAAAATCATACCTAGCCACCATCTGCACATCCCCCCAAACTGGGGATTCATGGACTCTGCACCTTTCAGCAAAAGGAGTGGTTATCACTGGGCAGCAGGCATTGGCTAGGCATCTCAAGAATGCCCCTCACCATCCTCTTTCCCTAAGCCTTCCCTGCACTTTCTAAGCCAGGGTCAGGTCCCAAGCAGAGCTATATGGAAAGGCAGTCATGGTCTTTGTCCCATCCCCACATATGTCACCACCTGGACAGCTTGAAGCTCTGAAAGCACCCTGCATTTAGTAGGTCTCTATAAGCATGTTCAGAGTTGAAGAATCTGTAGCTTCCATATATGGCCAAAGGTTTTCTATAGATATGCTAAGACAAGTCAGTGTAGAAAGCATGGGCTTTTCAACAATGAATATTCATACAATCACACATGATCCAGTCACCATAATGCTGGTGAGAACAGACACCACCAAGATCAATTGGGACACCCTAGAGAGAGAGAAATGGTTGCCTATGCATCTCCATTACTGCAATGAAAGTCAAACAGGTCCCCAAAAAGGTGTCCAAACTGGAAACTGAAATTGGCAATTTTATCTAATAATACTTATGGAACACCAAATGACAACAACAATAAAAAGTGTTGAAATTAACTTGATAAAAAGTAAAGACATTTGTTCAGAGAAAGAAACTGCTAGAAAGAAAAGACAAGCCACAGATTTACAGAATATATAAGTAAATCTCATATATAATTTAGAGCTCATATCCAGGACATAAGAACACTTAAAACTCAGTGATAAGAATACAAATATTCCAAGTACAAAATGACTAAATGATCTTAATACTACCGCATTAAAAAGATATATGTGTGGGAAATAATATAAGTTGAAAAACTCAACATATTAGTCATGAGGGAAATGCAATTTAGAACATAATGAGGTACCACTACACACAAGTTTGGAAATAAAAATGAGAATACCAAACAGTGGATGAATGCAGAACAACAGGAACTCATATTTATTACTCATGTGAATGAAAAACAAAACAATACAGCCACATGGGAAGATAATGCAAGTCTCTTATAAGGTAAATCATATATTTAACAAATGGCCCTTTAACCCCACTTTTATGTATTTACTCAAATTAACAGAAATTATTTCCCCAAAAACTTGTACCTAAATGTTTAAGCATCTTTGTTCTTGGTCACAAAAATTGGAAAAAATCAAAATGTTCATCAACAGGTGAAAAAAAAAATGTAGTGAGAGGAAAGGGCAGACAGGTGGGTAAGAGAAAGTGACACATATCATCCCAGTTAAAAGAGGAAAAGAGAGGCAATTGACTAATGACACTAAAGAATCCAAGCCCCCCCCCTATATTTACATACAAAAGAAGAGAGACAGTCCTCTCCTGAGCAGGCTGATAGGCAAGGCATATGCCCTCCAGCAAAAAAATTCATAAGGCCAGGTTTTTACTTAAAAAGATGGAGATGATGCAATGAAGGGAACATTTCTCTGAGCTTTGCCATAGAAGAGACCCCAAGTACCTCTTCTGCCCTGGGGAGACCCCTTTGACACAGTCATGGCATTTTTTTACTGGGAAACCCTCTTCCCAAGTTACTGGCAGTATGGCTCAACCAAGGCTCTCCTACCAACAAGGCTTGGACCAGGTGAGCTGTCAGCAGGTCGAGAGAGGGTCGCATATCAGTCACACATTGTGCCCAGGCAGCCACTCTACAGGGGCCAAAAAGTCCCTTTCTGGAAGGGTCCCTGCCTCCTGATCCTGCATTAAAGCCAAGTCCCCTGTCCCTCTGGGAATTGTGACTATAGGAACAATTTTTATCCAACAGCGGCACCTTGCAAAGGCCTGTTTTGCTCTTTTTTTCTGCACTATAGTTATTGATGCTATAACACCTTGCCTGGAATAAACAGAAACCCTGACAATTGTATACACAAAATCACAGATGGTCCCCATCTGCCCTTCTGCCCTTCCCCATGATCTAGAGATCAGTGATCTCTGCATCCTGAGGTCAAGTGTGTCATCAGCCCCAGGTACTGGCCATTGACCAGCCATCCTGTGGTCTTCCCCTGCCATCCTCCTTCCACAGGTCTCCCCAGGAATTTCTCAGCCAGAGTCAGATCCCAAAGCAGAGATATAAGGAAGGGCAGTCCTGGGATTAAAGTCTCACCCCCAAATATTTTATCATCATGGACACTTTGCTAAAATACTCATTGAATTTCAGCCTCAATATTGTCTGGCTAATAGGAGGTCTTTCTAAGCTTGTTCAGAATCAAGGCCCTGGTGGACTCCCACTTTTGCAGAAGGGAATGAGCCAATGATGAGATGGCACATGAAGTAGGTGCCCACATGTCCTGGGAAAGGCACCTACCTGAGGAGGTTAATGGCATTCAACTTAGGAACTACAACTGTAGAGGCCAGGCCTTGCTTGGTTATTCCACAGGAAGCTTCTCAGCTTAGATGGAAGGATGTCAAGCAGTTTAGCACTGGTTTCTGGAGGTGGCTCTAACCAAGTTCTGTTAGTTATCTGTGAATGATTTCTTTTAGCTGATTTCATGCTTGGTCCATCACTTAAGATGCAATACCTAGCCTTTGCTCCAAACCCACTAGCAGATTTTAATTACATCTTTCAAATGCAGACATTCTGAAAGCTAGAAGCTTCAGTGTAGATGAAGCTGGGGTATAGCCATAGGCTGCTCTCCTCACAAAGCCTTCTTCCAACTACACCATCCCAGGTGGCAGGTTAAAAATTGCCTGGCCTCTGGGAAACTCTCCAGTCTGGGACAAATCCCATTCCTCACTTTTCTTAGCCCTATTTGAGAATCACAGGCATGGAGACAGCCATTTAAATTATAACCAGATGAAAGTTCTAGATCTCTGTGGACATTTGAAAGGATAGGGCAGAAGATTGATGGGCAGGAGGGAGGGAGGGCTCTGAAAGGGTAGTGCCTCCACAGAGGGAACCAAGCAGCTGGGGAGCAGGAAGATCACATGGAGTGGTGGACCAGGGCTATGTGACAGGTGTCTAATTATGATGTCCCCAGTACCACAGTCAGAGACTGGCCCTGGGAGCTGGAGTGGGATAAAATGTGTTAAGAGGGGTGTGGGTGCAGCAAGGATGTTCCCCAGTGCCTGCTTCTTCCTGACTCCCCAACACATGTAACCCAACTGGGACCTGCCCCCTCTATGGATCTGGTGCCAGGATAAAGGTCTCTGCTCTCCATTCACATCCACCCTTTCTACCCTTGGGGAAGCTAAAGAAAAATCAGAGGAACACCAGGCAAAGCCCCTTTGGGGTCAAAAAGGAAATACCACAATTCACATGCTTAGGGACCAGAGGAAGCACTTTAGCAGAATGAGCAACTGTAGGGAATTTAAATGGAGGATTTTGGAGATGACCCAGAAGACACAACCACTAGATGGCAGTAACACACAATCTTGTCATAGGAGGTTTGGTGTTGACTGCTTTGTAGGCAAAGTCCCCTTTTGGAAAGTTCCAGAGGCCACAGGTGGGAAGGAGTCCCCTGAAGGGGAAGGAAGGGAAGGGGGTCAAAGACAGCTTGGGGCCTTATAAACATCCATGCCTAGCCTATAAATTGTGGGCCTATGCTGTGCCAGTTTCCTGGGGTATGCAAGGCTGGTTAATAATAAATGACTAAAAAATGTTTATTGAGCTAATTTTAAGACAATTAGCTATGTAATTATTTGAGCTTAGCTTTGTCCCAAAGATCTCAAAATAGCTTCATTTCTTCATAGGTATATTGTCAAGATACTTTTCTGTGAAAGGGCCAGCTAGGCAACACAACTTTGCACATTTTAAAGCTACTATGTCTGAGATGACTCATCATTATTACCAATGATGCTAAACACCTCCCACAAATGCATTTGTCCCTGTCCCTATGTTGGATAATGGCTTTTCAATGCAGAGGGATTCTTTCCAGGGGAAGCATCCTTCATAGGATTTATCCCCAAGGCCTGGTGCACAAGATGGCACACGACTTGGAAGGCCTTTCGTTTCTTGGTAGGTAGATATTTGTTTATTAACAGAAAATTGTAAGCCAATGGCACTTAAAATGGATTCCCAATTCTTTTTAAAGCCAGCTGATTTCTTTAAAGTAAAATCTCTCTGGGACTCCTAATCAGGGCAAAGTCCCACCTGGGTCTCTTATGACAATTTCTGCCCTGGTCTCCAAGCCACACCCTTACCTCCTACCTCAGACAGTTTCCTAAATAAGGCTGGCTGTAGGCCCTGGGGCCAGGGAGGTCCAAATTAACTGTGGATATATTTACTTATAGAAACATTCAGGGGCCCGGCTAGATAGCTCAGTGGATAAAGAGCTCGCTGGTGTACCACATGGGAGGCCCTGGGTTCGGTTCCCCGGGACCTCTCCGAGCAGGCAGATGGCCTTGAGCAAGGCAAGCAGCCGTGGGCAGGGCAGAGTCACTGTGGGCAAGGCAAAAAGCCACCATGGGCAGGGCGGAGCCCCCACGGGCATGGCAAAGTCACCCGTGAAAAGCGGAGCTGCCGCCTGCGAACTGCGGAAGGCGAGCAGCCCGCAAAAAACATGGAGGACTGCTGCCCACAAAACATGGAGCGGAGCCACCCATGGGAACGCAATGGAGCCACCCTCTAACGGAATGAGCCACCGCCGTGGCTGGCCGACTCGGCGCGTTGCCACGGGGACGGGGGGAGACAAGAAGCAGACATAGAAAAACGCAGAAGAATGGACACACAACAAGAGCAAGCAGAAAGGGGGGGGGATATGTAATAAATAATAAATAAATCTTTAAAAAAAAAAAGGAAACATTCACACCAATATTGACATCTATATTTTTATATATCTATATATATTAACTTAAAGGTCCACAAAATGGCTTCTGTATCATTCTGTTGTCAGGTGCTCTGATACATTTGTACATACTGTTATTTTCATGGAAACATGAAAATTTATAACTCCTTTCCCACTCCTACTGCCCCTTTAAATCCCTTCCCCACCCAACCCTCCTGGAGCTCAGGGAAAATGCTATTTTTGGTCAGCACAATCCTACTTATTCTGTGTCTTTCCCCACCAGCCTCCTCCCCAAGTGGAACCCTTCTCTGAGTCCCCTGAGGATGGCTGACAGTTCCCTGTGTCCTCTATGGGGTCATGGTTCCTCCCAGACTCCCTAGATACTCAGTCCCCCCCTTTTGCAGCTCTGATCATTGGGCAGAAGATGCAGATTAATGCCATGTGGTAGCCACAGGCTCAAGTCAGGCCTAGGTGTTCCTGTTAGTCTTGATGATAAGGATAGAGGTAAAAACCAAACTACTTTCAGATGCTTTTACCTCCTGGTAGATATTTTATTTAGAGGATTTCTGTATGAACAGGGAATCCAGTTAGGAGAGTTTTGTATATAAAGGAACTAACAAACTGGTGTGTTGTATTCATGAAAATAATAAAACAATAGAGGAATTTCTGTGACTGGTACAGCCATGTAAGTGGCTTTGAATTGTTTTTTGTACTTTTTTTTTTTAGATTAGATTCCAGGGTGAGGTATTGAACCTGGGAGCTCATAGGTGGGAAGTACAGGCTTTCCACATACCAGAAGAAGTGTGGAGAAGATATGGAGAAAGACAAGGGAATGCTCATTCACTGCTGGTGGGATTGTAAAATGACAAATGACTCTGGCCACCAACGTGGAAGATTGTTGGTTCTTCAGGAAACTAAATATAGAGTTCCACCCGTGCTCACAGAGGCATGACTTATAAACCACCTGATGTGAAGAGGGATGGTTCCTAGACAGGGAGTGGGAACCAGGTTAGGTCCAGAAGACCTCATCTGACCCATGACCTGCCATTGGCCACTCTTGCTCTTGTCCTGCCCAAGCCCCAGGCCCTTCCCCTCCCCAAACCCCAGCTTGCCATGTTTGCTTTCTGATGTACATACTATTATTGAAAGTGATCCTGTCCTGTTTCAGATCCAAGGTCTGGCATATCCTCTGGTTCCCAATAGATGTGTATCCCTCAGACAAAATAAGCATTTTCATTGTCCATGTTAGGAAGCCACTGAGTTTTGCATTTGCTCATTCAGAGAACAAAAGATAAATTATTTTCTTCATTTCACATTTTATTTGGTGATATTCAAAAGGAATAGAAAGCCATATCACACATCAATTATGACCACCTGAGTGCTAATTTTGTTTAATTCATTTTCCTGCTTCCTCACCAGTCTGAGTTGTTAGGCAAAAAGATACCTATAGAAAAAAAGAGCTTCATCAATTGCCCATTTCCACACCTCTGGTGCATTATGTGAAAAGACAGGGAACACATGTATGTGTAAATGTGCATCTTCATTTTTGACCTTTTTCCATTTGTCATGATGCCTTGAAGAAAAACAGCTCAGTGAAGGGGTTTCTAGCCCCAAGTGAACAGAAGATGGCCATGGAGCATTTGGCCAATTCCACTGCCTTGTGTGACCAGCCATATCTGTGATGGCCAGTTTTACCATGAATTCTTCCACCACCATCCTTCTAGGTGCTTCTGACTAAGCTCCTGACAATCTTTCAAGCTCAAAATTTGGTGGAAGATGATGTGGAATGAAAAACAAACACGGGGATCCTAAAATCTCAATTGAAAGTATTTCAAAAATACTCAGAAGATGAAAATTCTAAGAGAATAAGATCAATTGTGCTTGGCATGGACTCAAGAACCACACTGAAACGTACCAGGGTTAATTTTTTTCTTATTTTGTGTGAATCCACTTGTATCTTTTATTTATTTTTCCCAGTGAAAAGTGTATTTTGATGAGGGCTTTGTATATGATACACAATTTTCTAGTTGTGGAAATTTGAAATACTATGGGATTTGTGTCTTCTTAAAATTTACAATTAAAATATACGTACATGTAACAATACTTAGAATAAAAATATCAAGAGATCCATTTTGAAAGAGAGGGAATATATATATATATTGATAAATATAAGAGAAAGCTGAAGAAAGTATATTTTGAAAGTGAGTACAGGTTGTTATATATGAGAAAATTGGATGAAGACTTGATTGTTTATCCAAACTGAGCATTTAAATATTTTGAGAATTAAAAATTTTATAATTGAAAATGTGCCTTTCTGTTCATTGACTATGTTGCAGTGGCCCCCACACCTTGCTTTCTAAGTCTGCTAGTCACAAGATTGGCATATCTGTGATATCAGGAGCAATAGGTGTCCTACAACAGGAAATGAGAGGGAGTTTTTTGAAGCATCTGCATCTTTGATGAGTAAATTATTTTGAAAATATCAAGTTTATTTTAAAATAAAATCAATTTTATTGCTGGTATTTTAACAGATATTAACATTTCTTGGTTTTTCATTTTACCATATACTTTGCCACTGAAAATTGTTCAAAATTACCTTCCTTTTTGTTTCTATGTTCTTTACCTTGGTGTTTATACAGTTGAGGATTCTCAGCCAATGTTTGCAAGTGATTTTCTTAAGTAATTTTTAAAATCTATTTGTGTGTGTTCATGTTTACCTGTTTTAATTTTGTTATGTTTTTTTTAAAATACATGCATTTTTATTATCCTGTAAGATGTTATATAATATATATATATATATACTCTAAACTGAAGTAAGACTTTTACAGAACAAATTATTTGTTTGGCTTATTGTTGGGAGGTTCAGGTTAGTACCATGACACTAGCTTACCTGTACATGAAAACCAGAAAGGTAAAAGTAGAAAGTTGTTGTAGTGTTACTTTTTCTGACTAATGCCATTTAGTTTACTGAGAGATGTTATTTTAGGCTACAGTAAGATATTTGAATTTTTAGTACTTATGAAACAGTACACTACAAATTATTTTTTTAATAATTTTTCTTCAGATTTCGCTGTAAAACCATTAAAATTTGTTTTCATTTCAGTGTTTACTTGCATTTTTAACTTCAGTTTGGTGGGAATAAAGATTTGAGGAAACCTTTTGCAGAAATTGTTGTGATAAAACCCCCAACACAATCATGTTTCAAAGTTAAATTTTGTGAGAGTGGGTAGAGATGGAATTTATCAAGATACTAAAGTAATGGGTCTCTAGTTTAACAGTGGCAGCTTGGGAAGCACAATGTATAACTTTATTATGGTTGAGAGGAGGCCTATAATGTTGTGTTTGGAATAACAAGGTTCTGACATGTATCTCACTGTTTTCATTTTGTCTTCATCCTTTTGTTATTGCCCTTATACCAAAATCTAATCTATTGACCTAATAGACATATACGGAATACTACATCCAAATACAGCAGGATGTACATTCTTCTCAAGTGCACATGGATCATACTCCAAGATAGATCACATGCTAGGCCACAGAACAACTTTCAAAAATTCAGAAAGATTGAGATTATACAAAGTAATTTCTTTGACCACAATGGAATGAAATTGGAAATCAATAAGGGCCAGAGAACAAGATTAGGTATAAAGATATGGAAGTTAAAAACACACCCTTGGACAAACAGTGGGTCAAGGAGGAAATCTCAAAAGAAATCAGTAACTACCTCAAAGCAAATGAAAATGATAACAAAACATATCAAAACCTATAGGCTGCTGCCAAAGCTGTACTGAGAGGGAAATTCATAGTCATAAATGCATATGCTAAAAAGAAGAAAGAGCTAAAATTGAAGCACTAACTGCACACCAGGAGGAAATGAGAAAACAACAAACTACCCCAAAGGAAGCAGAAAGAAATAAAGAACAAAGATTAGAGGAGAACTAAATGAAATAGAAAATAAGAAAGCACTAGAAAAAATAAACAAAACCAAAAGCTGGTTCTTTGAGAAGATAAATAAAATTGACAAGCCCTTAGCCACACTAACAAAGAAAAAGAGAGATCAGATGCAAATATACAAAATAAGGAATGAAGAAGGGGATCACTACTGACCCCACTGAAATAAAGAGTATCTTAGGAGGATACTTTGAAAAATTATATGCCAACAAGAATAATAATTTAAAGGAAATGGACAAATTCCTAGAAACACATAAGCAGTCTACACTGATGAAAGAAAAAATTGATGAAGTCAACAGTCCACTTACAAGTAAAGAGATAGACTCAGTCATCAAAAATCTCCCAACTATGAAGAGCCCAGAACTGGACAGCTTCATAGCTGAATTCTACAAAACATTATGGAAAGAGCTAACACCAATTCTGCTTAAACTCTTCCAAAAAAAATAGAAGTAGAAGGAACATTGCCTAACTCATTCTATGATACTGACATTACCCTAATACCAAAGCCAAACAAAGATACCACAAGAAAGGAAAATTACAGACCAATTTCTCTAATGGACCTAGATGCTAAAATCCTCAATAAAATACTTGCCAATCACATTCAACAACATATCAAAAACCTTTACACCATGACTGTAATTGTTTGAGTTTGATTCAATTATGAATTCCAAAAATATAGATTAGGTTATATTTGTAAACTAATCTGTTCATCTGGGCATGATTAAGTTATGAGTAGGGCGTTAACTGCCACGTCAGTGAGACATTGAGCCCCACCCTTCAGTGGGCATGGTCTCAAGTATAAAAGGCTAGACAAGAGGCAGAGAGCAAGCAGATTGAGAAATGCAGATTGAGAAAAGCAGGATGAGAGAAGCAGAGATTTGGAGAAGGAGATTTGAGAAGCAGTTCTGATGTTGGAGTGAGCCGTTTGCCGGATAGTCTACAGCTGAACTTGTGGTGGAAGCAGAAGCTAAGCCTGGAGAGAAACGCAGCCCCAGGAACAGAGGAACCCAAAGGCCTGAGCCCTTGCAGATGTTGGCAGCCATCTTGCTCCAACACGTGGACTTGGGTGAGGGAAGAAATTTATGCTTTGTGGCCTGGTAACTGTAAACTTCTACCCCAAATAAATACCCTTTATAAAGACCATCCAATCTTTGGTATATTTCAAAAGGCACTCCTGTGGCTGACCAAAACATAATTGGTACCAAGGAGTGGGGTGAGTGCTTTCTGCAATTACCAAAATATTGGAACGGTTTTATAAATGGGAAAGGGATATTTTTAGGAGGAATTGTGAAAAGCTTGATGGAAAAGGCGTAGATCACTTTAATGAGACTGTTGATAGTAATATGAACGCTAAAGAGACTTTTTATGATGCCTTAGAAGTAAATGAAGAAAGTATTATTGGAAACTGGAGGAAACGCGATTCATGTTTTAAAGTTGCAGAGAACTTAGCAAGATTAACTCCTGGTGTTATAGGGAAGACAGAATTTGAAAACGGTGAACCTGAGCATTTAGCTGAAGCACTTTCCAAAGTAAACCCAGAGAATGTGGCTTGGCTTCTCCTTGTAGCTTATAGCAAAATGCTAGATGAAAGAAATACACTAAGGACTGAACTTTTGGATACAAAGAAAACAGAAACTGATTCTGGAACTTCCAACTTTGTGGAAATTAAGTGTCCAATTCAAAGTGCCCCATTTGAACCTTTAGCTAAACCTGGAAATTATAAATCAGAACTGAAGATGGAATTATCTAGGAAAGACTTGTGGAAAGTATTAATGTCTGATGGCTTGGACCCCTGCTTCCTGCATGCTGAACCAACAAAGTTTTTGAGAGAGTTGTATGAACAAAACCACTGTTCACATGGACTAAAAAAGACATGGAAAGGAGACATTGAAGGAGAAACACCTTTAAGGAGAAAACCATGGAAGCTGAGATCTGAACTCAAGACATCGCCTTGGGCCAAGGGAGGAACCCCACCCATGTGTCTGGAGAGGGTGAATTTGCCTTGGAGGTTGAAGAGTGATGATGTCCCCACCCATGGTTCTGGGAGAGTTTTGCTGCCCCAGGGTACAGGAAAGGTGGAGCACATTCCTCAAAGATTAGGGCGGTTAAGGTCAGCACCCCATAGGTCTGAGAGGGCTGTTCCTGTCCTGCATGGATTAGGGAAGGCCAGGTTTTCAACTAGTTGCTCTGAAAGGTTTGGGCCTGTGTGCCAAAATTTAGACAAGGTCAGGTGGCCAGCTTGTTGCTCTGAGATAGTTGAGCCAGTAGGCCAAAGGTTAGGGGGAAAGTAGTCTTCACCTCACTGTACTAGGGGTGCTAAGACTGTAACCCAAAAATTGGGTAAGGTAGGGCAATCACCCCAACCTGCTTGGAGGGTGAGGTCTGAAACTTGGTCAACACCCAGATGCTTGATGAGGGTGGAGCCAAGAAAATGGCTGTTGGGCAATCCTGTGGAAAGGGTGGGTTCCTATGTGGCCCCAAGGAGAAGAAACCATCATCTTGAAAATGACTCTCAGGCTTTGAAATGGAATAGAGGACACCGTGCAGTTTTGCTGAACTGCAGAGAATCCATGACTTATGTTTAACATCTCAATTTTCTCCTTATGTTAATTTAAATGTGTATATTTTGTCTTTCCTTTTGTGTTTTGGATGCAGTTAAATTGTTTTGTAAGTTTCAGAGTTCTCCAGCTAGAAGGAATTTTGCCTGAAGACCAACTGTATTTCTTTGAACTGCTTTTGATATGATTTTGTACTTGCAATTGTTACTAATTTAAGGTTTTTGAATATTGTAATGTATTTTTGGAATTCAGGGGGTGGAATGTAATGGTTTGAGTTTGATTTAATTATGAATTCCAAAAATATAGATTAGATTATGTTTGTAAACTAATCTGTTCATCTGGGCATGATTAAGTTATGAGTAGGGCGTTAACTGCCACGTCAGTGAGATGTTGAGCCCCACCCCTCGGTGGGTGTGGTCTCAAGTATAAAAGGCTAGACAAGCGGCAGGCAGCGGAGCAAGCTTATTGAGAAAAGCAGATTGAGAGAAGCAGAGATTGGAGAGAAGCAGAGAAGAGATTTGGAGAAGGAGATTTGAGAAGCAGTTCTGATGTTGGAGTGAGACGTTCGCCCGATAGTCTACAGCTGGCCTTGTGGAGAAATGCAAAGCATAGAAAGCCTCATGGTCTACAGCTGAACTTGTGGAAGAAGCAGAAGCTAAGCCCAGAGAGAAACGCAGCCCCGGGAACAGAGGAACCCCGAAGCCTGAACCCTGGAGAGGTCGGCAGCCATCTTGCTCCAAAACGTGGACTTTGGTATGGGAAGAAATTTATGCTTTGTGGCCTGGTAACTGTAAGCTTCTACCCC
>PVKH010011331.1:0-17805 GCA_004027955.1 Chaetophractus vellerosus
CCGTGAGAAGATTACTAAGAGATGCTTTATTTACAGTGGGACCAAAGAAAGCAGTGAACAAAGAAATAACAAACAAAATAATAATTGCCAACTGTGGAGTACAGGTAGATAAGGCTTTGTTACGTGCTACTACAGATTGCATCCTAAGCACCATTGAAAAAATATCAATATAGGACTTTAACAATATAAAAGAACATAGTAAGACAATACCAAAACTTATATATAATGCTATCAATTCAGAAAACTGGGCATCTGAAGATGCAATCCTCAAAACTTGAGATAAATCACAGAAATATTGATGGATTACATTAGTCTCTGTGAAAGGAAGCCGGAAAATGGTGCTGGTATGGATGGCAGAATAGATCAACCCAGCTGTCCATGAGCCACCAGCTGCCTGTGTGCACACATGTGGGGTGACAGTGAGTCCATAGTGCAGAGGGTGACAAATGGCAACATAGCGATCATAGGACATCACCACAAGAAAGGCCAGCTCTGTGGCTACAAACAATATAAACAGATAAATCTGAAATGCACATGCTATGAGAGAAATTGTTTTGCTGCCTGTCAGAGAATTTACAATCATTTTGGGAAGAGTAACTGAAATGCAGCAAAGATCTATGAAGGATAAATTGCCCATAAAGAAATACATTGGAGAGTGTAGCCGTGGGTTGAATACAATGGCAGAAAGAGTTAAAAGATTGCCAGTCAGGGCACCTAGATAGAACACTAAGAACATTAGACCTTGCAAGACTTGGAACTCCCGGGAGGTTGAGATATCCATGAGGAGGAACTCTGTGAATACAGTGAGATTGTCCATGTCTTCTAATATGTTGTTTTCTCCCTGTAGTCAAAGTATATTATGATAAAATATGCTAAAATCTAAATGGAGACAATACACATTACTCAAATTAAATGCAACCATTTGAATCAATATATGTCATTTCATCAGGAAATCTATATAAATGAAATGGAAAAAAGATAGCATTTGAAATCGATGAATGTACATATTTCTGTGTTCATTTTCTTTCCCAACTCTTCTGATATATTAATTCAACAATTATAAAATCAGAGAATCTAAGTTCATTAAGTGGTTTAAAATTTTAAAAAATAATTATTTAAGTTTTTGAGTCCCGTTTGTACTATTTCAATAAAATATCTTTAAAACATTTCCTGGACAAAAGTGATTATTTTCTCATTTTCTCCCTTAGTGAATGACCTTCCCAGATAGACTCTCTAAGGAAGCCTTTGCCTCAACCCATTTGTTTGTAAACTCTACAGCTATTGCTGATGTTTTTTGTGTATCTGCTGAATAGGATGATTATTGATATCTCCATTCTTTGGCCAGGTCCCTTAGAAACTGTCCCTATGACAAAGAAAATCAATGATTCTTTGGTTGATTAATCCAAAGGAGACCAGATAGATTATACCTCACCAATCTTTTATTTTAGTTGTCATACAAGGCATCCATTTGATCTATTTCTTAATTCCTTTGCCCCACTAACCATAAACAATTTTAATTGATTCAGATACTTATGCTTTCCATGTTCCTGTTGCAATTTGTTCCAATTTCACTTGTTGTCTCTCTAGTTTACCATTTCACCTAAACACAGTGCCTAAGAAAGCCTTGCCACCTATTTTTACTCCTCAAAGTACCCTTCCTGCAATAAAACATGAATCTCAATATTTAATGGAGGACAATTTCCTGTCCAGATATCTTACCTACATGAAGTTCTAGAATTTATGGAATTTTCCTTATTTAAAATAGCTATTGTAAATAAAACTATTTACTTGTACATATCTCAAGGTATTCAGAATTACCAAAAAACTGTTTCAATCTTAATTATACTTTCAACTCTAAAACTAATTATTTTGAGGTGTATCTTTGAGAAATATTTAATTTGTATGTGTGGTAAACTTAGTTAATTATATACAAGTATTAGAATTTATATTATTATTTTACTTGTGTGTAATCTATTTGCCACTAAAATAGTACACAACATTGCTAACTTTGTAAGTGGATAATAATTATAATACTAATTTTATTTACTGTCTTTGAATATATATGTATGAATTTATAGTATTTTTAAAAATATATTTTATTACAGTTTTTTTACATAATATCCTTTCAGTTATTCATATTCCTTTTATGAACATTTTCATTGAGAAGGAAAGGCTTTTAAACAGACAATTTTATTAAATATCAAATACTCAATGTTAAGATGTTTCTATTGAACTAAAGGCAGGTTATAAAGCATATCCAAGTTTCCAGATGATTTTTTAAAAATTTCCTTTATCACAACCACATATTGTTATTGATCCTTAGAGGTCCCATTTCTTTTCTCCATTGCTTTAGATTTCATATGTCTCCTTGGTCCTTATAAATTCTCAAGTTTCCCTAAGCTAAATTTACCATACTTCCACTTGAGACTGCATCTTGATGCTTTAGTACATAGCCTTGGGTGTAATACAATGAGGGAGAGAGAAGATTCAAGTCCTACCTCTGTTCCTTTTTATCTCAAGTATATTTAGAAATTATTTATTTTACAATTTTAAAACATGAGGTAAATTAAAATTAGAGGGAGAATAAATCCTCCTGAATTATTAAACACAAAAATAAAGTAGCATTTTCACATTCTACATTGAATTTTCCAGTTCCTAGTATACAGATTTTAAGTACAAGAAAATTTTCTTGGGAAAAACTTCACTGGATATCTACAGTGAATCTATATTTGTTTTCATGGGTTGATAAATTATCTATATTTTAACACCTAGTTCAAATTATCTTTTTATTCTTAAGACTTCTGCTTGTTTCATTTCTTGGTAATTTTAGTAACATTATCTTTTCCATATTTTATGTAAAGCTTATGTATCACATACATTTCATCAGTTATCATTTTAAAAACCAATCACCTAAAATTAATCAAGAATCATTAACATTCAAATTTTCTATGAATATTAGTTTATAATATGAAGAACAAATAAACTATGTTAATCAAATTGACATGTCACAGCTATTTCAGTGAATTTATTTAGTGATTTTAAAGAAAAAAATAATAAAGGTAAAAATACCTTGTAAAGGATGAAACAGGTTTATCTTCTGAAATATGAATATACCTTTCATACAATTATAGAGGCTTCACAAAATCCTTGAACCTGCTCCTTTTTTCACAGAATATATTTCATGGAGTGCTTTCTCAGAGAAATTCATATTAGCCTAACCACATGAAAAATTGTGCTTCCAGATTCTCTGTACACATGATTATTACTTATGAAGGATACCTAAGGGTCATCCCAGTCATGAGTCCTGGGGGAAAAGAGATTTCACCCTTCTCAGAGGGATCAATTTTCTAACACTTGATTGGCAAGGATTCCTTGGCTATATTTTGAGATTAGTTAAATTTATAATAGTGGACATTATCTCTAAAATTAGCATATTTTTTCCAATTGAAATTAACAATAAAGGTGAAATCAAAAAAGTTTCAGAGCTCCCTCTTGATTCAATACATTATAATATAGCCATAGTATTGCACAAAACTCAATAAGATATATTTGTAATTGTACTCACATTATGGCAGGAAGGCAAATCTTATATGTTTATTATAATAAACAAAAAAAGCAAGAAAAATTGCCCCAAAGCTATGAAATTAAAGAAAAATAACCTATAAAATTGTACAGGGCAGAGAGTGTAAACTATAGTCCATGGTTAGTAGCAACACTTCAATAGGTGTTCATCAATTGTAACATATGTACCACTTTAATAAATGATGTTGTTAACATTGGAAAGTATGGGAGGGGTAGTGGGTTGGGCATATTGGAATCCCCTATATTTTTCCTATAATATTACATAATCTAATGCCTCTAAAATATAAAAATAAATAAACAAATATACCAGAATATGAGAGAGGGTAAGAAGCTCCCAGGAAGACTTGGAAATGAAGGCTCAAAATTGAAGGTCTCCACATACCCCCACAGTTAACAACACAGTTACATAATTTGGAATGAAACATTTTTCATTAGAGAAAAGAAGTAAAATCTATGAAACTGAAATCCCCCCATGATTTATTCTAGAACATCTTTGCCTTTGTCACATCCAGGGATACACAGTGAAGTTTTCACAGAGCCCTAACTGACTTTTACCTATATTCATAATCACTGCATCTTCTCAAACACTATATGTTTATTTTTTGGCAAAAATAGCAAAACTTTGAAGATTTCCTCAACTTGATAGGGTCTTCAAAATTCCTTATTTGGCAAGAGTAGATCAGAGTGACTCAGTACTTAGAGGAATTGGGTAGATTGCCATGTGGAGATGAGTAAGATCAAAGAAGGATGGCCAGATGTTTAATAATGTCATATTATTATATTTGTCATGGAAATTTAGCTCAAAAGAGGGTCATGGTAAGCAAA
Source organism: Chaetophractus vellerosus (assembly GCA_004027955.1). NCBI lineage: Eukaryota > Metazoa > Chordata > Mammalia > Cingulata > Chlamyphoridae > Chaetophractus > Chaetophractus vellerosus. Next base: position 4,408 of record PVKH010011331.1, read on the forward strand.
ATACATATAAAAATATGCTCCCTGGTATGCCTTGGTATATTGCAGAACATAATTTCTATAAATTAGCCATATATATATATATGTTGCAGGAGCAATTTATATTCTAAGAAATTATTGAAAACTCACAATAATCTATAATTCTGTGTATCTATTGACAATTACCATTTTAAAAATAATACAGGCCATTGTAAATTTTGTCATAACCTTAAAAATTGTGTGGCGCAGATTGTAAACTATAATGTATACTGTAGTTGATAGTAGCAATGCTTCAATATATGTTCATCAATTGTAACAATGTACCACACTAATGAAGGATGTTGTTAATGTGAGAAAGTGTGGTATGAGGAGGGAGTGGAGTATATGGGAATTCTTTATATTTTAAATGTAACATTTATGTAGCCAAAATCTTCTTTAAAATTAAAAAAATTAAAAAACTGTTATAATTATCAATCATTAAGCTAATAAAAGTATTAAATGCCTTTTACTGAAGTGAAATGATACATTTTAAAAAAAATTATGTTATTTCCCAAATCCAAGATAAAATTATTGAAGAGGGAAAAGTTCTTTTTCCTTTTGGAAATCTCTTTAAACAGAGTTTCCTTGTGATAGATGAATTCTCATAGATACTTCTTCATTTATTCCATTGCAATATGTTTTCTAATTGAAAAGTGTGAATATAATATTGCCTTACACAGACATATAATTAGAAAAGGGGAAGGGCATATGGTATCACTTAATATAATCACACATATTCTCATTTAATAAAAATATTCTTTACCAAAACTTGACAAGTTGTGATTTCTTAAATAAAAGTTCAAGTTGAAATCTGAAAACTTATTAATGAACTTTTCATATCTCTTGAACTAAAACAATTTGAGTGTGTGTAGCCATTCATGATTTTGTAACATCAAGCAGTGCTCATGTGTAAAAAATATCAGGACTTTAAATATGAATCATGTTTGAATTGTTTTAGTTTTCTGACATTGTGAGATGGTTTCATTGAAGGAAGGCAAAGGTATAGATTAAGTTTAGTTTCTAAATTAAGATATAGCATTCCAAAATTGGGGTATCAAATAATTTCAAAATTTTTAGCTAATTTTTCAAATGCCCTGCTTTCACATTGAAAGGCAAAGCCTACAGAATATTGTATATTTCAAATGACAAAAAAAAAAAAGCAGCAGCAATATCTTGCTCTCTATTTCATAGATAAATTTAGTCTGTTGTGGTAATTGGGGTTTTTAAAGACTATTTGTGGGATACTAATGCCTAAACATTGCCTTCACTCCTCTTTTAGCCCTTCTCAGCACTATCTCAGGAATTGGACCAGCATTATGCCTGTAAGGAATATTTACACTGATGTTTTGTTTTTAACAATTATTTCCTCCATTCCTTGCTTGAGTTTTAGGGTAGATGGGACATATTTTCTAGGTGGTGTTAATATTTTGATCTTAGTATTTGAGTTAAACTGCTTTTTACTAATGCATGGGCTGGTTGTTACCAAGTTTATTTTTCCTGCTGATTATCAATAGTGGCATTAATTTTTAGATTGTGGACTTGTGAGATTAATTTATTTCAATATCCCATCTACATATATGACCTTTATCTGACCTCAAGGCATTTTTCCTGATTTACTGTTTTTTTTCTCCTATTATTTTTCTTCAGTTAACCCAAAAGTAGTTTTAGTTAACATTGTTAAAAATGGAGTTCATGTCCTTAAAATTCAAGAGCCCTAATTAAACCAGAAGCAGATATTTTCTCTTGGATATTAAAAAAGAACTTAAAAGGGAGTTTAGGGCCCAGCTGGATAGCTCAGTGGATAAAGAGCGTGCTGGGGTACCACATGGGAGGCCCTGAGTTTGGTTCCTGGGGACCTCTCTCAGTGGGCAGATGGCCTTGAGAAAAGCAGGCTGCCATGGGTGGGGCAGAGCCACTGTGGGCAGGGCAAAAAGCGCCCATGGGCAGGGTAGAGCTGCCACAGGCAAGGCAAAGTCACCCATGAAAAGTGGAGCTGCCTCCTGCAAACTGTGGAAGCCAGGCAGCCCACAAAAAACATGGAGGACTGCTGCCCACAAAACATGGAGCAGAGCTGCCCATGAAAGCAGAATGGAGCCACCCAGGAATGGAGCGAGCTGCCGCTGGGGAGGGCTGACTCAGCACATCGCCACAAAGATGGGGGGAGAGAAGAAGCAGACATAGAAAAACACAGAAGAATGGACACACAGCAAGAGCAAGCAGAAAGGGGGGGATATTTAATAAATAAATTTAAAAAAATCTTTTTAAAAAAGGGAGTTTAATTGGACTTGTGGTGGCAGACACACTCACACAAATGCATTTCATGTCAGCTATCGCAGACCAATAAACCTGTGGCTACTGAGCTTTGATTATACTGGAAATAAAAGCTATGCAGTATTTTTAGAACATAGCTGTGCTACTAGTTATCTGTTCATGAACATCCTAAATTTGATTACATTCTGTGCCTACAAAGTTGAGTTTAAGGATTTGGCACATAGGTAAGTGTCAACAGGTTGATAAATTTCTGCAATATGGGAAACATCCAGAATTTTCTTGTTTTCCTCTCATAATCCAATTTATCCATAGTTAAATGTTTAAAAATTTAAACATTTTTAGATTGACAATACTGATAGCCCAGTAAAGTGGTCTCACTAGACTTTTTAAAGATTTTATTGAAGTATATCATTCATACATGAAAATACATAAACTATAAGTGTATAGTAAAAGTTGTGAACTTATGAAACAAGCACGCACAATATCATACAGGTGTCCCATACATCAAGCCACCAGCAACACCTTGCATTGTTGTGAAACATTTATTACAAATTATAAAAGAATATCATCAAAACATTACTACAAGCTAGAGGCCATATCTACTTTTAAATATAATTTTTATTTTTTTTCTAAAAGTTATTTTGATTACATAAAATGTTACATAAAATATATAAAAATATAATACCAATATGTCCCATTCCACATAACTCCCACTTTTCCCTCCATTAACAATTTCTTTCTTTGATGTGGTACATTCATTGCAATTGATGAACACAATTTGGAATATTGCCACTAAGGATGGATTATAGTTTACATTGTAGTTTACACTCTCTCCCATTCAATTCTGTAGGATATGGCAGGATACATAATGACCTGTATCTGTCATTCAAAATCATTAAGGACAATTCCAAGTACTGAAAATGTCCCCATGTTATATCTCTCCCTCCCTCTCCATGCCTCATCACCTCCAGTGGCTGATGTCACCACATGGCTGATATAATTTTTTCATTGCTAGAATCACAATAAGGCTATAGTAGAATACTGGTAAGCTTGCTGTAGTCCATATTTTATTCCCCAACCTGAGGATTCTGGGATGGTGATGCCCAATACACCTTTCATTGAGATGGATGGTACTCTCTTGCTTGCAGTTGTAAACTCTCTCAGTTCCTTGGTATGATGGTTGTCCATCCTCAGCTCCTTGTTAGTTGTCCTGGGCGAGTCCAATGAACTGGAGAGTGGGTGTTGCAAATCTGGTGAGGCTCAAGGCCCAGCTGGCACATGGACAGCCTAAAGATTCAAGTCTCATAGGCATACACCTACCAACTCCAGCAACAACTATAGGTTCAAATAGAAGGGAGAGAACAGGAATTTGTAGAGAAGTCACAATTGACTCCAATTCCAACACACTTGGGGGCACTAACACCAAAGTAGAGCCACTGGCAAGGGACCAAACTCTAAAGCTATCTGCCATGATTGTGGGACCTGGGTGTCTCCAGAGCCATAAGTATCCCCACTATATGGGGTAATATTTACTTTGGTAGTCAATGTAATCCTGATGAGATGTGCATAAGTATTACCTCTGGGATGACCTCCTGACTCACTTTGAAGACTCTTGGCCATACAAACTCATTTTTCTTTATCTTTTCCCCCTTTTATTCAACGTCTTTTTCCAGTTGTATTGCTAGTTGGTGCTTGGAAACAATCCCTCAGTGTCAGGGAGGCTTATCCCTGGGTGTCATGTCCCATGCTTGGGAAAGGTAATGCATTTATATGCTGAGTATAGCTTAGAGAGAGGCCACATTTGAGCAACATGGAGGTTCTCAGGAGGTAACTCTTAGGCACTCTACAACACTAGGTTAAGTTGTAATTTCAAGAACAAAGGCTCATAAGCATAATCATCAATATCAAGGGCTCAATATTGGACCATCCTTCTTCATTAGTCATTTCCACTATACCTGGGGGATAGGTGCTGTTCTATTAGAGAATGTGACAGAACTACTCAGGATGGGAATTCAATACTATGTCCATTATTGTGTGAATCTCTACTCACTGTGACAATGCCCCATGAACATTTAAACACATTTATATACTTTATAAGTATGTCCAGGTTAGCTTCCTCTCATGTATCCCCCATCACTGCATCCCCACATCAATGATCCTCCCCTGCTACAGTTGTAACCCTTTTGTGGTAAAAAACATCTTCAAAAATAAAGCAAAAATATCACCAAATGCATTTAATAGGAAAATGAAACAATAATGATAAGTTTAAAAACAAGAAATAAAATACATAATAATTTAGAGAAACTAAAACTAAATTAAATTTAAAAATTGCGTTATTAAAAATAATGAAAAATATTTTTTAAGTGTTTTGACGTTTTGCCTTTCATCACTGTTATATGTTTTCCTGTATGTACAGTGACATTTTTTCCCATTTCTTGCCCAGCATCTTAGTTTTTGTTTTGTCTTCAAAGAAGTTTACGCCACAGGAAAGTCACATTCAGAATATGGGGGACTTCCATATACCCAACATCCTCCCCCCTTTCCTGCTTCTGGTATTAATAACCTTTTAGTGTGTGGATGGTACATTTGTTACAATTGATGTGCAAAAATGGAAACATAGCTGCTAACCATGGTAAATAGTTTACATTATGGTTTACATTTTAGACAATAGATCTTTATAAATTTTTACTGAAATTTAACATGGCCTGTATCCAACATTGCAAGATCATGCAGAACACTTCTAATGCCCCCTAAATATACCCTCTTCCATATCTTCTATTCCTACCTCCCCCTCCCCTTGGAGCCCCTGGAAACCACAAGTCTTCACTCATTAAAGGAAAAGATTCATTATTACTTGTGAAAACACTGAGGGTTTGAAACACTTATTTGTCCTCCCCTATTAGGAACCACCCATGCTCTCAGGAGACACACACTCCTCTGTTTTAGAACATATCAGGCCTCCACAGGATGGGAGTCAAACTCCTTTCTGCTCGATGTGTGGGTCTCCACCCAGTGACACAACCCAATATGACAAAATGATAGCTCACACATTCTCTAGAGGACTTCCCCAGGTGCACCCTGTCCTGAATGCTCCCCCATCCAATACAATTAACAAGTAACCATTTCTTGTCATATTGCCAAAGAGCTTTTCCAATATTGTAGTTTCAACCCCATATCCACCAATCTCCAGTGTTCACCTGTTCTCTCCCCCAACACTCCCCCCAGTTCCATGGGCCATCCAACACACCCTCCCATGCTACCTCCTGTCAAACTTGCAACACCAAACCCAATTGCACAAGTACACCCCAGTCATAACACTTCACTGCAAAACTACTCACTTCCACCTTATCATAAATTTTGCCTGTATGCTCATTGGCTCACAACCTCCTTCATTTCTTTTTTCTGTAAACCTGTCTTCCATTCTCTAGCTCTCTGAGTCTGCTCAATTTTCTTAATTCACATCAGAGAGGTTTTTTCTTCATTATCTTGATTGCTTCACTCAATATAAGGCCCTCAATATTCATCCGTGTTACCCAGTGTGTTAGTACTGTATTCTTTCTTACAACTGAGTAATATTCCATTGTACATATATACCAAATTTTGTTTGTCCAGTCACCTCTTGATGGGCATTTGGGGTGATTCCAAATTTTGACAATAGTGAATAATGCCACTATGACTATTGGTGTGCATATATCTGTTCATGTCCTTGCTTTCAATTCTTCTGTGTACATACACAGCAGTGGAATTTCTGGATCATATGGAAGCTTTATAGTTAGTTTTTGGAGGAACTGGCAAACTATCATCCACAATGGCTGGACCATTCTACATTCCCAATAGCAGTGAATGAGGGTTCCCTTTCATCCACATCCTCTCCAACACTAGTAGTCCTCTGTTTCCTTAATGGACACCAGTCTAATGGGTTTAAGATGGTATCTCATTGTAGTTTTGATTCCCATTTCCCTAATAGCTAGTAATGTTGAGCATCTTTTCATGTGCTCTTTAGCCATTTGTTTTTCTTTTTTGGAGAAGTGTCTGTTCAAATCACTTGCCCATTTTTAAATTATTTGTTTGTCTTTTTATTTTTGAGATATATGATTTCTTTATATATGCTGGATATTAGTCTCCTAACAGTTATATGGTTACCAAATACTTTCTACCATTGGGTAGGCTGTCTTTTCACTTTCTTGACATAGTCCTTTGAGGTGCATAAGTTTTTAATTTTGAGGAAGTCCCATTTATCTATTTAATCTTTGCTGCTTATGCTTTGGGTGTGAAGTTCATGAAACCATTTCTTATTACAAGGTCCTGTAGATGTTTCCCTACATTATCTTCCAATGCCTTTATGGTCTTGGCTGTTATATTTAGATCGTTGATTCATCTTGAGTTGATTTTTGCATAAGGTGAAAGATGGTATTCTGATCTCATTCTTTTGGATATGGATATCCAATTCTCCAAGAACCATCTGTTGAAGAGGCCATTCTCTCCTAGTTGAGTGGCCTTGCTGACCTTGTTGAAAATCAGATGACAGTATATGCAAGGATATATATCAGAACTCTTAGTTCAGTTCCATTGGTCCATATGTCTATCCTTGCACTGATACCATGCAGTTTTGACCACTGTAGCTTTGTGATATGTTTTGAAGTCAGGTAATGTGATTCTTCCAATTTCATTTTTCATTTTCAATATTTCTTTGGCTATTTGGTGCTTATTGCCCTTCCAAATAAATTTCATAGTTAAAGTTTCCAATTCATTAAAAAATGCTGTGTTGATATTTATTGGGATTGCATTAAATCAGTAGATCAATTTGGGTAGGATAGACATCTTAATGGTGTTTAGTTTTCCCATCCATGAGCAGGTCTTCTTTGATTTCCTTTAACAGTATTTTACAGTTTTCTGCACATAAATCTTTTAAAACTTTAGTTAAATTTATTCAAAGATATGTGATTACTTTAGTTGCAATTGTGAATTGATTTTTTTGTCTTGATTTCCTCCTCTGATTGCTCAATTTTGTTGTACAAAAATCCTACTTATTTTTGTGCATTGATCTTATAAATAACCTGCGACTTTACTGAACTCAATTATAAGCTCTAGAAGCTTTGTTGTAGATTTCCCAGGGCTTTTTGTGTATAGAATCATGTCATCTACAAATAGTGAATTTATGAATTCTTCATTTCCAATCTGGATATCTGTTACATCTTCTTCTTGACTTAGTGCTTGAGCAAGTACTTACAACAAAATGTTAAATAAAAGCCATGATAGTATGCATCCTTGTCTTCTTCCCAATCTTAGAGGGACAGATTTCAGGATTCCACAATTGTATATGATGTCAGCTGTCAGTTTTTCATATACAACCTTTGTCATCTTTAGAAAGTTTCCTTCTATTCCTATCCTTTGCAGTGTTTTTATCAGGAAAGGATACCCTATTTTATCAAATTCTTTTTCTGCATCTATAGAGATGATCATGTTATATTTTTTTGTTTGATTTGTTTATGTGCTCTATTACATTGATTGATTTTCTTATGTTGAAACATCCTTGCATACCAGGGATGAAAACCACTTGGTTATGGAGTATAATTCCTTTGATGTGTTTTTGAATATTGTTAGCAAGTATATTGTGAGGATTTTTGCATCTAGGTTCATTAGAGAGGTTGGTCTGTATTTTTTTTTTCTTGTGGCATATTTGTTTGGCTTTGGTCTTAGGGTAATGTTGCCATCATAGAATGATTTAGGTAATGTTCCTTCTCCTACTATTTTTTGGAAGATTTCAAGCAGAATTGGTGTTAGTTCTTTCCTGAATGTTTGGTAGAAGTCATCTGCTAAGGCATCTGATGCTGGGCTCTTCTTTTTTGGGAGGATTTTGATGACAAACTCAATCTTGTTATTTGAGATTCATCTGTTGGGTTCATCAATTCTTTCATACCTGTAGGCAGTTTGTAGGTTTCTAGGAATTTGTCCATTTCTTCTAAATTATCATTCTTGTTGGCATATCATTTTTCAAAGTATCCTCTCATGATACTCTTTATTTCTGTGTGATCATGGTGATATCCCTACTTTATTTCTTTTTTGTGTATCTGAAGTTCTTCTCTTTTATTGTTAGTTAACCTAAGGAATTGTCCATTTTATTGATCTTCTCAAAGAACCAGCTTTTGGTTTTGTTATTTTTTCTAGTGCTTTCTTATTTTCTATTTCATTTCATTTTTCTCTAATCTTTATTTCTTTCTTCCTACTTCTTTGGAGGTTAGTTTGTTTTTCTTTTTCTAGTTCCTCTAGGTGTGCAGTTAGGTCTTTTTTGATATATATGTTAATAACTATGAATTTCCCTTTCAGTACAGCTTTTGCTGCATCCCACGTGTTGTGATATGTTCTGCTGTCATTTTCATTTATTTCAAGGTAGTTACTGAATTCTTTGGTAATTTTCCCTTTGAGCCACTGTTTGTCTAAAAGTGTATTGTTTAACTTCCATATCTTTATGCCTAATCTTGTTCCCTGTCCCTTACTGATTTCCAGCTTCATTCCATGGTGGTCAGAGAAATTACTTGTGTAATTCGAATCTTTCTGAATTAATTGAGTGTTGTTCTGTGGCCTAGCATGTGGTATACCTTGGAGACCCATGTGCACTTGAGAAGAAAGTATATCCCAATTTATTTGGGTGTAAAATTCTGTAAATGTCTATTAGGACCAGATCCTCTAATGTATTATTAAAAGTCTTTGTTTCTTTATTGATTCTCTGTTGAGATTTCCTGTCTAACAATGACAGTGGTATATTAAAATCCCCCAATATAATTGGAGAGGTATCTATTTCTTAGCCTTTCCAATGTTTGCCTCATTTATTTTGAGGAGCCCTGGTTAGGTGCATAAATGTTTATGATTGATTTTTCTTCTTGAGTGATTACCCCTTTTTAATAATATATGGTGTCTGATTTTGTCTCTTACAATAATTTTGCATTTAAAGTCTATTTTGTCTGATAGTATAGCTACTCCTGCCTTATTTTGGTTGTTGTTTCCTAGAAAATATTTTTCCAACCATTCCCTTTCAACCTCCTTGAATCCCTGGGACTAAGGTGCTTTACTTGTAGACAGCATATTGATGGGTTTCCTTATACAGTCTGTCAATCTATGTCCCTTCACCAGTGAGTTTAATCCATTATCATTCAGTGTTAATATTGTTAAGGAATTACTTACATTGGCCATATTTTCTTTGGATATATGCATGCCATATGCTGCTTTTGTTTCTATTTAATTTTTTTTCTTACACTCTCCTCCAACTCTCTTTCTCCTGTTTTTTTTTTTTCTTTCAGCAAGTAGCACTCCTTTTTAGTATTTCTTGAAGGGCAGGTTTCTTATTGACAAACTATCTTAATTGATGTTTATCTGTGAATATTTTGAATTCTACATAATTATTTAGAATGCCAGCTTTGCTAGATAGAGAATTGTTGGCTGGAGGCTTTTCCTTTTAGCACCTTGACTATGTTATAACACTGCCTTCTTGGCTCCATGGTTTCAGATGAGAAATCAGTACTTAATCTTTTTGAGCTTCCCTTATATGTGGTAGTTATCTTTTCTTTTGCTGATTTCAGTATTTTCTCTGTCTTGAGCATTGGACAATTTGACAAATATGTGCCTTGGAGTACTCCTTTTGGGATTTATACCATTTGGGGTGTGCTGCACTTCCTCGACATTTATATCCATCTCCCTCAATAGGGTTGGGAAGTTTTCCACCATTATTTGTTCCAACACTCCTTCTGTCACCTTTCCCTTCACTTTACCCTCTGGGATGCCTATAATGTGCATGTTTCTGCATTTTCTGTTACCCTAAGTCTCTGCTGGACTTTTTCTATCTTTTATTCTGTCTGCTCTATTCTGTTTGATTTCAGTTGTACTATCCTCCACATCACTAGTCCTTTCCTCTGCCTGTTCAAATCTGTTGTTATGTTCCTCTAGTTCATTTTTGATTTATTGGATCATGCCTTTCATCACCATCATATGTGATATCTTTTTATGTATGTTTGCAATTTCTTCAGTATGTTCTCTCAGTGTCTTCTTAATATTCTGAATCTTTTCCTTCATTTCATTAAGTTGGTTCATGATATTTGTTTGGGCAGCTCTGATCAGTTGTTCTATGTTCTGTTTCTCCTGGTTTTTAGTTTATTCATTGCACTGGACCATGTTTTCCTGTATCTTAGTATGGTTTATACCTTTTTGTTGGTGTTTAGGCATCTCTTTATCTTGATGGGTTTATTCAGTTGATTACTTCCTTTCTCTACTCTAGGATTTTGTTTACTTGCTGTTTTCTTGTGTGAGGTGAATTTTATCTTTGTGACTATGTTCCTCTTATTCTATTTCCTTGCTGTGGTACATATTACATTGACAGAAAAAGATTAAGCTCAGGGAAAGGGAAAGAGGTAAGAAGAGAAAAAGGATAACAGTAATAATAATAGTAAAAGGTAGAAAAGGAAGCATATAAGACCAAGGGAAATGAATAATTAACTCATGCAAGAAGTCCAGAGGTATAAGAATAATAAAGTGGGGTGCAAACATGGAAATGGAAAATCAAATAGAGAATAATATCTAGAATGAATTAATGGGCCAGAATGATAAGAAGAGAGGGAAAGAGAAAAGAAAACACAATAATGAAAAAGTTAGAAAAAAGAAAGATAACAGAGAATAGGGGAGATAGAAATAATAACAAGAAAAATTGAAGAGTAAACAAAGAGAAGTGAAGTGTAAGAACAAAAACAGAAGGCAGAAGATAGCTAGATGAAGGTAGGAAAATAATTTGGATAGGTAGATAAAATTGGTATACAAAAAGGGGGAAGCTAAGGGGAGGAGGAAACAAAGCAAACAAGAAACAAGATAGCAGTACCTAAAGAAAAAAATGGGGGAGGGAGGAGGAGGGGGACAAAAAAGAAAAAAGAAAAAAAAACCAACAAAACAACAGTAAAGCAACCAATCAAACAAAATTCTAGGAAAACTAGCCTTCCCTCCAAGGGCGCTGAGGAGCTTATCAGGCTGCTGGTGTTCATCAATCAATTACATTGCAGCCTGCCCTCTGCAGGTTTTGAATTGGATTTTAGCAAGTAAACTAAGTTAAATTTTAAAAAAAACCTTTTTAAGAAAAATATGAGACAAAAATAATGTCTATGTGTTCCCTGTCCTAAAGTATCAGCTGGATGTGTGATAACCCACAGGATCATTACTTTCAGGAGAACTAGAAATTGAACCAGGGATCACATATATTTAAAATGAACACTCCTCCACTGAGTTAAACTTTCTCATTGAGTCAGTTAGCTGGAACACTATCCAGTCACTTTCCCTAGGACAGGTTTGACTCTTAAGAGTTGGGTAAATTTCTGCTGATTAGGAGCCTGTCTATCCCTGTCCCCTTTCTATTCTTACTGCTTTCTCTCCCAGGGTAACAGGATAATGTAGCTGTATGATCAGATACCCCCTCACCTCTCCTGGTCACATTGAGTTCCCTTCTGAATTTTTTTTTTTTTGCTTTTATTTTTTTTACTTTTTTTCTGCTTTCAGATTTGTTTTATTTATTTATTATTTTAAATTTATTTATTTTTATTTTTTATATATCTATATAAATTTTTAGGATACAATGATTATGTAAATGTTACACAGAGATTCCAGGAGTACCCATATGCCACTCTCCCAACCCTCCCACAACCCCCCACATGCACATCCCTCAGTGTGGCATATGCCTCTGATAGATACATATATTTTGGGGCTTTGCCATCAGGCATAGATCACAGTTCAGGCGGTAGACAACCCTCTCTTCCTTACAATTAAGAATGATTCATGATCATACAAACTGGCCTACATCCTCCATTGCAGCATCATCGATGACAATTCCCAGGTACCTCCCCCCAAAAAAAACCAGCACTACAATTGCTCTTCCCTCACCCTGCTCCCAAAGTGTCCAATGACCCTGACTCCACATAATTTTGCAATTTCTTGCATTGCATATATCATAAGTCTATATCAGGACTCCAACAAGTCCATTCTAGTCCATAGCAGCTCCCCCAATCCAGAGAAGTCTGGAATGGTGATGTCCCCTACACAATGGGAGGGATTATCCTGCCTGTAGCTGCAGGCTCTCTGCATTCCCCTTCTTAGCCGTCTTCCATTGTTAACTCCCAACTAGGTATCCTGGTTGAGTCCATTGAGTTGTAGCATAGGAGTTGCGGGTCCACAGAGTTTCTGTACCCGGTTGGCTTATGGTCAGCCTATAGTCTCCAGTCTATGGAAGTACACCTAAAACTCTGGCATCAAATATAGGTTTGAATAGAAGAGACATTTGTACCATGTGCAGTGTAGATATATTTTGGTCAGTTTCTATCACTCTCAGGACCAAGAATTCCAACTTAGGGCCCACTAATAAGGCACCAAACTCTGGGATTATCTGCCCTGGTATAGGACCTAGATATCTCCAAAGCTCTCTGGGGGCCCTCTGTTTGGGGTGATTTCTATATTGTAAGTCTAGGAGGTCCTACTGGGATTTGCATAAGTGTTACCACTGGGTTGCCCTCCCGACTCATTTTGAAGTTTCTTAGCACTATGAACTCATGTGTCTTTACCATTTCCCCCTTTTATTTGAAGTCTCTTCCCAGTTTTACTTCCCGTTGGCATTTGTTAGTAATCTGTCATTGCAAGGGAGGCTCATCCGTGGGAGTCATGTCCCACGCTGGGAGGAAGGTAATGTATTCATATTCTGAGTTTGGCTTAGAGAGAGGCCACATTGAGCAACAAGGAGGTTCTCCAGAGGCAACTCTTAGGCATCCCTTAAACACTAGGCTACTTCAATTTCAACAGCAATGACTCATAAGGCTAGTCATCAATAACAGGGGCCCATCAATGGATTATCCTCCTTTGCCAGTCACTGCCCCTGTACTCAAGGGGATGTTGCTACTTATCTGGAGAATATGACAGAGATCTCCAAGATGGGAGTTCAGTGTTCCCCCATTTAGTGATTAATAGTTCACTCCATGACCATGTCCCATGAGCCTTTGAACAATTATGTGTGACTTTTATGTATCTTCAGGTGGAATTCCTCCCGTGCACCCCCAACCTTGACACCCCCCCTCCAATGCTCCTCTCCCATCC
>PVKH010011332.1:0-17807 GCA_004027955.1 Chaetophractus vellerosus
GATTTCCCTCCTTTGTCCCTCTCTCCTCTGGGTGGTGTCCAGCCTTCACCTGCTGTCCTAAACCCTAGATCATTATCAGGGCTGTTCCAGCCTGTCTTCTAGCTATTTTTCTGGAGAAGAAGAGATTCCCGTGTCTTACTAGTCTGCCGTCTTCCTAGAAGTCTATTTAGAACACAAGATTTCATATTAAGAAATTCAATTATTGTTATTTTTGTTGTGATTTAATTTTATTGAACTTCCATGAATTGGGAATCACTTACTGCGTATCTCTGAATGTCATGTTTTCTTGCTGCCCTGTAAACCCGTTGGCTGAATAAGACTGAGCTAGTAGTACCTGAACAAATGTTAGTGAATAGGCATTCTGCCACAGTGAGAGACTGCAGCACCTGTTTTGGAGAGATACCAGTGCTTTATCCATTTGAGTGTCAACTTTCCATGATCATATGGAGCCACATACAGGTTGAAGAAAAATTTCTCCCTTACCCTCTTTACTTGGATTTGTGTTACAACCCATCATGTTGCCACCATTATGCCTCTTTTTGTTCCTGATATAAAGCCCATCACTGTTGCTTTTGCTACTGAATATGAGTTGTTATGCCTACAATAAAACATTATTCTAGGAGGTGTATGAGTTCAACATTGAAGGAACATGAGTTTGCCACATTCAATAGGAAAAAAGTCATTTTTCATTTTTCTTTTTCTGGGAATAAAATTATGAAAACTCATAGATGACTTTCAGAAAAGGAAGCAGAGAAGTGCTTGCACAGTGCCCTCATAAGCAGGGCCATTTACTCACCACATGCTTCCATTTCAGTGCTGAGATTCTGTACAAGGCTTGTTAGAAAATGATTTTTGACAATTCAGGTGAGTTATCATCTCCAAAAAATAAGTTTACATCATTCTGATGGAATATTTTGGAATGTCACTGGAAAAGTATACTCTCCTTCTGTCTGTGGTGACCTCAACATCTAGAAACCCAAATTATCTCTGCAAGTTGTTAAATTGTTTTGGAAAGAAGGAATCAACCTCATTATCATGGTGTTGTTTTAAAATTCATTATGCAGTCCTATTTCTGAACCACCTGGGAGAAATTTCTCAGCTTGATGTAAATCCTCAGATGATAAAGACTGATAATTATTGTGAGAAGAAACCACATTCTTAGTTTGCATCATTAAATGTTCTCATAGTTAAATGTTCAATTGCATTTTCTCTTTTCAACTGGGTTTGAGTCACTTACCCATTGACGTCTAAATTAGATGTGTAATCCATGAAGGAAAGGAAAGCATTGAGTCTTCTGTACTTAATCATCTTCTTTTCTTTCAAGTGGTTATGGGGGGGGAGGGGGAAGCATTAGCTGTGGGCATTTGCCTTGCCAGTCAGAAAAATATATAATTCCAAAGTTCATCATTGAAAATTATGGAATTTTTTCCTTTTCTTGAATGCTCCTTTTTCTTTGGATATAAAATATGAGAAAACCACTATATATATAGGATTTATTTTTAAGGAAATCAGCTGAATATTGTAGAAAGAATATGAGCTTTGAATTCAGACAGACAGAAGTTTGAATCCAACTCTACCACTTATTAGCAATGTGATGGGTTAATTTATTTAACCTCATTAAATATTAGCTTTCTAATCTCTATAATGGAGATAATGATACTTACAGAGATGTAGTAAAGATTAAATGAGGTCAGATATTTATATAATACACTTGTATAGTAGGTACCGAAGAATATTTGCTATTATCATCATTTTACATTTTAATTGATTGATTAATTAATTTTTTAGTTAGGCCAGTAAAAAGAATTTATTTGGGAAATAGGGGAAGGAACAGAGTGTGCTGAGAAATGGGAGAGAAAGATAGAAATACACACCAAGATTTGGTGCAGACTCCTCTAGGCAGAGAGAGCTTTAATTTATTTTTAAATCAATTGTTGCAAGTTACTCAGTTAACACAAGGTAATAACTACAATAACAGTAAATTTGCTTTAGTTAGAGGTTACTTCCCCCCCCCCCTTATTATTGTTCATTCCTCAATCATCAGGGATTTGGGTCGATGTCCACTCTGACTGCTTCAGGCTGAGAAGGGACATAGATATTATGGGGCAGAGGAATGGAATTGGTTTGCTTGCAGTTTAAGACACTCCTCACTTTTGGGATGGGGCTGGTCCATCTCCATTGTTTTCTTAGTTGTCCAGGATATGTCTGAAGAACTGTAGAATAAGAGTTAGCTGCATATCTGCTGGGTTTCGGGGCTCGGCTTGCATAGGATGAATCTGAGGACTTTTAAGTCCCTGAGAAGTGTTCTAGCTATTTTTCTGGAGTAGAAGAATCATGATTAAGTGACCTACACATGAGTGCAGCCATGTTATATTGGGTAAATAGCTTTTCATATATTCCCAGATAAAGCCAAGGGGGTGTTGATTTCATGTGGCCATGTGGCTTGCCTATGGTTTCCAGACATCCCTAAGGCCCTCAGGAGCACTTTTGCTTGTGGCATTGTTTACTGTGGCATTTTGTGAAGTCTGACTGAGACCTCCATAGGTGTTACCTCCAGAATGACCTTCTTACTCATTTTGAAATATCTTAGCCATAAAAACTCTATTTTGTTAGATTTTGGGGGATTTTTTATTTCCCATTTTTGATCAAGGGATTTCTTGAAAGGCATCATTGATTAATACTTGGTAATCATCCCTTGGTACCAGGGAGGCTCATCCCTGGGAGTCATGCTCCCATTGGAGAGAAGGTAGAGTTTATTTGCAGAGTTTGGCTTAGAGAGAGACCCATTTGAATAACAAGGAGGTTTTCAGGAGGCAACTCTTAGGCATTAACTATAATTAGGCTTAGTTTCATTATTACAGGAATAAGGTTTATAAGTACAAGCATTAAGATCAAGGGCTTGCCTATTAGCCTGTTTTTTTTTTTAATTAGTCAAGGCTAATATTTAATAGTCAAGAGTTTTGGGCCATTTTATTTGAGAAAATAGCAGGACTTCCACAGGAGAGGAGTTTGATATTTTGTTTGCTACTGTGCAGGCAGAATATACCTATGGCAACAAGGATGCATTTATATACCATGGAAGTATGTAGTTATATAATATTCAAGTTGTTTAAAAGTCCCTGTCTGTCTAGACACCTGACTATGTAAAACAGTATAACTTACAGGTAAATTTGGTTGTTTCTGTGTCATAAAACATTTTTCTAAGAATTGAATATGCAACATTCCCATACCCCTGCCCCCATTGTTGACACTTAATATTGGTGTGGTACCTTTGTTACAATTGATCCAAGACTGTTAAAATGCTACTGTTAACTATATTCCATATTTTTATTTTGGTGCATTTCCCACCATATACCACCCTGTTATTAACACACTGTACTAGTGACCTACTTTTGTTTTAGATCCTGAAAGAACATTCTAAGAATTGTATTATTAACCACAATCTTCATCCACCACAAGGTTCACTGTGTTTTACAATTCCATGTTTTACCCTCTAGCTTCCTTCTAGTAAAATATATGACCCAAAAGCTCCCCCTTCAACTATGCACACACACATACTTGAGTGCTGCCATCCACCCTCACACCATCATGTTAACCTCACCTCTATCCCCCACCAAACCACTACAATAAACTTAATTATAAATTCTGTACAGAATAAGCAATCAGCTCCCATTATCTACCCCTACTATCTCATGGTAGCCTATCTTCTAGATTCTATCTTTATGAGTTTGCTTTTTTTTTTTTTTTTTTTTTTTTGAGGTACCAGGGTCAGGGATTGAACCCAGGACTTCATTTGTGGGAAGCCGGTGCTCAACCACAGAGCCAGATCGGATTCCCTGGGTTTTTTTGGTTTGTTTTGCTTGTTGTTTTTTGTTTATTTGTTTTTTCAGGAAACACCGGGAACTGAACCTGGGACCTCCCATGTGGGAGGCGGTCACTCAACTGCTTGAGCCACATCCGCTTCCATGAGTTTGCTTATTATAATTATTTTTTAAATTGTCTTTTAATATTTTAATTAGAGAAGTTGTGGGGTTTACAACATAATTATGCATAAAATACAGGATTCCCATACACCACACCACCAGCAACCCAGCGCATTGGTGTGGAATATTTGTTACAATTTATGGCAGAATATTAAAAAATAATTGTACTATTTTTCAATAGTAGTTACCTTTGATACAATTGAAGGATTATTAAAATCATACTGTTATCTAGCATGCATAATTTTCAGAAGGTGTATCTTTCCCATACTTCACCCAATAATTACTACCTTGTATTAGTATTATATGTTTGTTATAATTCATGAAAGAACATTTTTGTACTTTTATTACCAATAGTCCATCATCTACATTATGCTTCACTGTGTTATACAGTCTTATGAATTATCTTTTAAAATATATATATATTTATTTTATTTTATTTTATTTATTTTTAACTTTATTTTGACATTTAATAATTGTAAATATAAACAATTAAAAACTAAAAAGTAAACACAGATGAATAAATACATACATTTCTCAATTAAATGTACCAGATACATATAAATTTTTATTGGATCAAACAATATGTAACACAATATATTTGGTTCATAGTAAAGCAATCATACAGTATTTGTCCTTTTGTGTCTGGCTTGCTTCACTCAACATAATGTCCTCCAGGTTCATCCATGTTGTCATATGCTTTATGACTTCATTTCTTCTTACAGCTGCATAATATGCCATTGTATGAATAGACCACAGCTTGTTTATCCATTCTTCTGTTGATGGACACCTGGGTTGTTTCCAACTTTTGGAAATCATGAATAATGTTGCTATGAGTGTGGATTATAGTTTGTACTCTCTCTCGTACATTTTTAAAAGTTCTTTCAAGATATACAATGGCCTGTATCTGTCATTGCAATGTCATTCAGGACAATTCCCAATTCCCCAAAATACCCCCAAATTATACCTATTTTTCACTCACCCTCCCCTCAGAACCTCCAGTGGCCACTGTCTCCACATCAATGATAAGAGTTCTTCCATTGCTAGGATCACAGTAAGTCTATAGTAGAATAACAGTAGTCCATCATTCATTCCCCAAGCCCGAGGTTTCTGGGATGGTGATGCTCACTCTGCCTCTAATTGAGAGAGGGCTTAGATCCAATGGGGCAGATGAATGGGACTATCTTGCTTGCAGTTGCAGACTCACTCTGTTCCTTAGAGTGGTCATTGTCCATCATCATCTCCTTGTTAGTTGTCCTGGGTGAATCCAGTGAACTGGAGAGTAGGTGTTACAACTCTGTTGAGATTCAGGGCCTGACTGGCACATGGAAAGCCCAAAGATTTAAGTCTCTTGGGCATAAACCTATCAACTCTGGTACAAACTCTAGATTCAGATAGAAGGGGCAGAAGAGCCATGTGCAGGGAAACTGCCACTGAATCCAACTCTGTCACACTGGGGAGCACAAACACCAAAATAGGGCCCACTGGCAGGGCACCAAGCCCCCAAGCTGTCCACCCTGTCCAGAGTGTCTGGATGTCTCCAGAGCCCCCAGGAGCCCCACCATTTGTGGGAATATTTACTGTGGCAGTCAATGAGTTCCTGCTAAGACATGCATAAGCATAACCCCTGGAATGACCTCCCAACTCACTTCTAAGTCTCTTAGCCATATAAACTCATTTGCCTTTACACTTTCCTCCTTTTGGTCAAGGTTTTTTTTCCAGTTGCATTGCTAGTTGGTGCTTGGTAGTAATCCCTCAGTGCCAGGGAGGTTCATCCCTGGGAGTCTTGTCCCATGCTGGGGGGAATGTAATGCATTTATATGCTGAGTTTTGCCTAGAGAGAGGCCACATTTGAGCAACAAGAAGGCTCTCAGGAGGTAACGCTTAGGCATCCTATAATACTAGGCTAAATTTCAATTTCAAAAGAAAAGTTTTATAAATACAGTCATCGATATCAAGGGCCTGTCAATGGTCCATCCTCCCCCACCAGTCACTGCCCCTGGACTGAGGGGACTCCCACAGTCCCACTAGAGAATGTGGCAGAGCTCTCCAGGGTGGGAACATGACATTCTCTCAGTCACTGTGTGATTCTCCACCCACCATGACGATGCCCCATGAATACCCAAACACACTCATATGCCTCACAGGAATGCCCCAGGTGAACCCCACATGCTCCCTGCATCTCCAACACCCTGCACCAATGATCCTCCCCTGCCACAGCCTCAACCCCCCTGCAATCCAAAACCTCCCCAAAACTGAAATCAACAAAATAACCAAATACAATTAATAGGAAAGTGATATAATAATTATAGCTTTTAAAATTATGAGTAAAATACTAAAATTTTAAAAATTGAAATAATTAAAAAATATAACATTAAAAATGTTTTTTGGCATTATGTCTTTGATCACTGTAAGATCTGCCATCCCGCATGCACAGAGACACCCTCCTCCATTCATTCTCCCAGTATCCTGTCTTCTTCATTTCATCTTCAAAGAAGCTTCAGGCTACAGAAAGGCCACATACAGAACATAGGTGTTTTCCATATACCCAACATCCTCCCCTATTTTCCCCCCTTCCCCATCAATAACATTTTACATGTGGATGGCACACCTGCTACCATTGATGCACAAATATTGAAACACTGCCACCAACCATGGTCAACAATCTACACCATGGTTTACATTTTGGACTACATACTTCCATAAATTTTGTTGACGTTTGATATGGTCTGTATCCATCATTGGAAGATCGTGCAGAACAACTCCAGCACCCCCAAAATGTCCCGTGTTCCATCCATTCTACTCCTCCCTCATCCTACCCCCAAGACCCATGGTAACCACCAAGATAAACTCATTGAAGGACAATATTCATTGTTACTTGCAATGACTGAGGGCTTGACATACTGACCTGTCATCCCCTATTAGGAACTGCCTATGCCCCCAAAAGACTCCTGCCCCTCTATTTGACATCATAACAGGCCTCCCCAGGATGGGAGTCCCCCTTACTATGTGAATCTCCACCCACTGATACAACACACTCTAGAAGCCTGCACCAGGTGCATCCTGTCACACATACCCCCCACATCCAATACCTTAAACCAGTAACCCTCCCCTGCCATATTTGCCAAAAGAATGTTCCCAATGTTGTAGTTTCAGCCACATACCCGCAAATCCCCATAGCTGACCTGTTCCCTGCCCCAACTCTCCCTCCAGTTTCATGGGCAGTCCAACCCACCCTTCCCACCCTACCCCCCTCAAAGACCAGCAGCACCCAGCCCAATAGCATCACTGCACCACTGTCATGCCCATCCACTGCACAACTATACCCTTCTACCTTGTCATAGATTTTGTCTGTCCATATGGGCATTGACTCCCATCCTTCTTCCCCCTACTGTCTCCTGTAAACTTATCTTCCAGACTCTAGCTCTGTAAGTCTGCTCAATTTGCTTAATTCATATCAGTGAGGTCATGTAATATTTGTTCTTCAGTGCCTGGCTTGCTTCACTCAACATAAGGTCTTCAAGATTCATCCATGTCATCCCATGTGTTAATACTGCATTCCTTCTTATGGCTGAGTAATATTCCATTGTATGTATATGCCAGACTTTGCTTATCCATTCATCTGTTGATTGACATTTGGGTTGTTTCCAACTTTTGGCAATTGTGAATAATGCCACTATGAACATTGGTGTACATATACCTGTTTGTGTCCCTGCTTTCAATTCTTCTGGGTATATACCCAGTAGTGGGATTGCTGGATCATATGGCAGTTCTGTAGTTTGTGTTTTGAGGAACCGCCAAACTGTCCTCCACAATGGTGGCACCATTCTACATTCCCACCAGCAGTGGATGAGTGTTCCTATTCCTCCACATCCTCTCCAACACTTGTAGTCCTCTGTTTTTTTAATAGCTGCCAGTCTAATTGGTATAAGATGATATCTCATTGTAGTTTTGATTTGCATTTCCCTAATAACTGTGGAGCATCTTTTCATGTGCTTTTTAGCCATTTGTATTTCTTCTTTGAAGAAGTGTCTATTCAAATCACTTGTCCATGTTTTAAATGGGTTGTTTATCTTTTCTTAATTTTGAGGTGTAGGATTTCTTTATATATACTGGATATTAGGCCCCTAGCAGATATAAGATTACCAAATATTTTCTCCCATTGAGTAGGCTGCCTTTTCACTTTCTTGACAAACACCTTTGAGGTGCAAAAGGTTTTAATTTTGAGGAGGTCCCATTTATCTAGTTTTTCTTTTGTTTCTTGTGCTTTGGGCGTAACGTTCATAAAACCATTTCCTAATACGAGATCCTATAGACACTTCTCTACATTATCTTCCAAGATCTTTAAGGTCTTGGCTCTTATATTTATATCTTTGATGCATCTTGAGTTAATTTTTGTATAAGGTGTGAGGTGGTATTCCTTTCTCATTCTTTTTGATATGGAAAGTTATCCAAGCACCATTTATTGAAGAAGCCATTCTCTCCCAGTTGAGTGGGTTTGGTGGCCTTGTCAAATATCAATTGACTGTATATGTGGGGATCTATATCAGAACTCCCAATTTGGTTCCATTTGTCAGTATGTCTATCCCTGTGCCAATACCATGCAGATTTGACCACTGTAGCTTCGTGGTATGTTTTAAAGTCAGATAGTGTGATTCCTCTGATTTCTTTTTTGTTTTTGTTTGTTTTGTGGGGTTTTTTTTCACTCTTTTAAAAAATATGTCTTTGGCTATTGGGGCCCCTTACCCTTCCAAATAAATTTAGCTTTCCAATTCATTTAAAAATGCTGTGGTGATTTTCATTGGGATTGTGTTAAATCTGCAAATCAGTTTGGGTAGGATAGGCATCTTAATGATGTTTTGTCTTTTATCCATGAACAGGAAATATTCTTCCATTTATTTAGGTCTTCTTTGATTTCCTTGAACGGTTTTGTGTAGTTCTCTGCATACAAATCATTTATATCTTTAGTTAAATTTATTCCTAGGTATTTGATTCTTTTAGTTGCTATTGTAAATGGGATTTTTTTTCTTGATTGCTTCTTCAGTTTGCTCATTACTGGTGTACAGAAATGCTACTGATTTTTGCACAGTGAACTTTTTTAAAAATATGGAATGCATCACGAATTTGCATGTCATCCTTGCACAGGGTCCATACTAATCTCTGTATCATTCCAATTTTAATATATGTGCTACTGAAGTGAGCACTGCACATTGATCTTATAACCTGCCACTTTACTGAACTCATTTATAAGCTCCAGAGGCTTTGTTGTAGATTTCTCAGGGCTTTCTATGTATAGGATCATATCATCTGCAAATAGTAAAATTTCTACTTCTTCCTTTCTTATTGGATGCCTTTTATATCTTTTTTTTGCCTCAATGCTTGAGCAAGTACTTCTAACACAATGTTAAATAAGAGCGGTGAAAGTGGGCATCCTTGTCTTGTTCCAGATCTTAGAGGGAAAGCTTTTAGGATTTCACCATTGAATATGATGTTAGCTGTAAGTTTTTCATATATACCCTTTATAATATTTAGGAAGTTTCCTTCTATTCCTATCTTTTGAAGTGCTTTTTATCAGGAAAGGGTGCTGTATTTTGTTGAATGCTTTTTCTGCATCTATAGAGATGATCATGTGATTTTTTTTCTTTCGATCTGGTTTTGTGGTGTATTACATTGATTGATGTTCTTATGTTGAAACATCCTTGCATACCAGGGATGAAACCCACTTGATCATGGTGTATAATTCATTTGATGTGTTGTTGAATATGATTAGCAAGTATTTTGTTGAGGATTTTAGAATCTAGGTTCATTAGAGAGATGGGTCTATAGGTGTTTCTAGGAATTTGTCCATTTCCTCTAAATTATGATCCTTGTTGGCATACAATTTTTCAAAGTATCCCCTTATGATACTCTTTATTTCTGTGGGATCAGTAGTGATATCCCCTTCTTTGTTTCGCTTTTGCTGCATCCCCTAGGTTTTGATACACTGTGTTTTCATTATCATTCATTTCCAAAGTTACTGATTTCTTTTGCAATTTCCTCCTTGACCCACTGTTTTTCTAAGAATGTGTTGTTTAACTTCCATATCTTTGTCCCTAATCTGGCTCTCTTCCCCTTACTGATTTCCAGCTTCATTTCATTGTGGTCATAGATATTACTTTGTATAATTTTAATCTTTCTTAATTCATTGAGAGTCATTCTGTGGTCTAGCATGTGGTCTATCCTGGAGAATGATCCATGTGCACTTGAGAAGAATGTATATCCTATTGTATTTGGGTGTAATGTTCTGTATATGTCTATTATGTCCAGATCCTCTAATGCATTATTCAAAGTCTTTGTTTCTTTATTGATTCTCTGGCGAGATATTCTGTCTAATGGTGATAATGATGTATTAAAGTCTCCCACTAAAATTGTAGAGGCATCTATTTCTCCACTTAGTTTTTCCAGTGTTTGCCTCGTATATTTTGAGGTGCCCTAATTAGGTGCATAAATGTTTATGGTTGTTCTTTCTTCTTGATAGATTATCCCTTTTATTAACATATAATATCCTTCTTTGTCTCTTATAATAGTTTTGCATTTAAAATATATTTTGTTTGATATTAGTATAGCTACTCCTGCCCTTTTTTTGGTTATTGTTTGCATGTAAGATTGTCTTCCAACCATTCACTTTTAGCCTCCTTGCATCTCTGGATCTAAGGTGAGTTTACATATAGTTTGGTAGACAACATATAGGTGGGTCATATTTCCTTATCCATTCTGCCAGTCTGTGTTTCTTGACTGGAGAGTTTAATCCATAAACATTCAATGTTATTACTGTCAAGAAATTACTTACATTAGCCATATTTTCTATAGATTAATGTATACCATATATTATTTTTATTTCTCTTTTTATCTTTTTAGTTGTTCTTACACTCTTCTCCAACTCTCTTTCTCCTGTTGTTTCCTTTTGACCTGCAGAACTCCCTTTAGTATTTCTTGAAGGTCAAGTTTCTTAATGACAAACTCTCTTAATTTCTCTTTATCTGTGAATATTTTGAACTCTCCTTCATTTTTGAATGTCAGTTTTGCTGGATAGAAAATTCTTGGCTGGGAGTTTTTTCTTTTAGCACCTTAACTATGTCATACTACTGCCTTCTTGCCTCCATGGTTTCACATGAGAAATCAGCACTGAATCTTATCAAGCTTCCCTTGTATGTGATGGATCTCTTTTCTCTTGCTGCTTTCAGTATTCTCTCTTTGTCTTGAGTATTGGACAATTTGATAAGTATATATTTTGTTTGTTTTTTCAGGAGACACTGAGAACCAAACCTGGGACCTCCCATGTGGGAGGCAGGTGCTCAACCACTCAAGCCACATCTGCTTCCATGAGTTTGCTTATTATAATTAGTTTGTATTAGTGGGATCATGCAATACTTGTCTTTTTGTGTCTGAGTTATTTCCTTCAATATAAGGTCTTTGAGGTTGTATTAGTCAGCCACAGGGGTGCCTTTGGAAATATACCAAAGATTGGTCAGTCTTTATAAAGGGTATTTATTTGGGGTAGAAGCTTACAGTTACCAGGCCACAAAGCATAAGTTTCTTCTCATACCAAAGTCCATGTGTTGGAGCAAGACAGCTGCCGATGTCTGCAAGGGCTCAGGCCTTTGGGTTCCTCTCCTGCCGGGGCTGCATTTCTCTCTGGGCTTAGCTTCTGCTTCCTCCACAAGTTCAGCTATAGACCATGAGGCTCTCTATACTTTGTGTCTCTCCACAAGGCCAGCTGTAGACTATCAGGCGAACGGCTCACTCCAACATCAGAACTGCTTCTCTAATCTGCTTCTCTGATCTGCTGCCTTGCCTTTATACTTGAGACCACACCCACCAAGGGGCGGGGCTCAACACCCTCCTGACGTGGCCCAGTCAGCACCCCAATCATAAACCAATCATGCCCAGATGAACAGATCAGTTTACAAGCATGATTCAATTTATATTTTTGGAATTCATAATTAAATAAAACTGTCAAACCATTACAGAGGTTCATCCATGTTGTTGCATACGTCAGTACTTCCTTATGTCTCACAGCTGGGTAATATCCCATTGTATGTATGCACCATATTTTGTTTATCCATTCATCTGTTGATGGACATTTGGGTTGCTTCCATCTTTTGGCAACTGTGAATAATACCACTATGAACATTGGTGTGCATATATGTCTATTTGGGTCCTACTTTCAGTTCTTCTGGGTATATACCTAGTAGTGGGATTGCCAAATCAAATAACAATTCTATATTTTGCTTCCTGAGGAACTGCCACACTGCCTTCCACAGCAGCTGCACCATTATACATCCCCACCAGCAGTGAATGAGTGTGCCTATTTCTCCACATCCTCTCCAACACTTGTAGTTTTCCATTTTTCAAATAGTGGCCAGTTTAGTAGAGGTGAAATGATATCTCATTGTGGTTTTCATTTGCATTTCCCTAATAGCTGGTTATGTTGAGCATCTTTTCATGTGCTTTTTAGCCACTTGTACTTCTTCTTTGGTAAAATGTCTCTTAAAATTCTTTGTCTATATTTTAAATTGTGTTGTTTGTCTTTTTATTGTTAAGTTGTAGGATCTCTATATTGGCTGGATATTAGACCCTTATTAGATATGTAGTTTCCAAATATTTTCTCCCATTGAGTAGTCTGCCTTTTCACTTTCTTGACAAACTCCTTAGAAGAACAAACATTTTTAATTTTGAAGAGGTCCCATTTATCTATTTTTTTCTTTCATTGCTCATGCTTTGGGTGTAAAATTTATGAAACTATTGCCTACCACAAGATCTTGATGATACTTCCTTACATTTTCTCCTAGGAGTTTTGTGATCCTGGTTCTTATATTTAGGGTTTTTTTTTATTAATCTTGAGTTGATTCTTGTATAGGGTGTGAGATAGGGGTCCTCTTTCATTCTTTTGAATATGAATATCCAGCTCTCCTAGCATCATTTGTTGAAGAGACTATTCTGACCCAGTTCTGTGGACTTGGCAGTCTTATCAAATATCATCTGGCTGTAGATGTGCAGGTCTATTTCTGAGCCCTCATTTTGATTCTGTTGGTCAATATGTCTATCCTTGTGTCAGTATAATGCTGTTTTGACCACTGTAGTTTTGTAATATGCTTTTTAAAGTCAGGTAGTGTGAGTTCTCCAACTTCGTTCTTTTTCAAGATGTTTTTGGCTATTTGGGGGCTCCTTACACTTACAAATAAATTTGATAATTGGCTTTTCCATTTTTACCAAAAAAAAAGGCTGATGGAATTTTTATTGGGATTGCATTGAATCTGTAAATCAATTTGAGTAGAACTGACATCTTAACAATATTTAATCTTCCAACCCATGAAGACAGAATATCTTCCCATTTATTTAGGTTGCCTTGATTTCTTTTAGCAACATTGTGTAGTTTTCTGTGTACAAGTCCTTTATATCCTTAGTTAAATTTATCCTAGATATTTGATTCTTTTAGTTGCTATTGTAAATGATTTTTTTTTCTTGACTTCCTCATCAGCTTGCTCATTACTGGTATATAGAAATGCTTCTTATTTTTGTGTGTTGATCTTATATCCCACCACTTTGCTGAACTTGTTTATTAACTCTACTATCTTTGTTGTAGATTTTACAGGAATTTCTATATGGAGCATGCCATTGACAAATAGTGAAAGTTTTACTTCTTCCTTTCCAATATGGATGACTTTTATCTGTTTGTCTTGCCTAACTGCTCTAGCAAGAACTTCTAACACAATTTTGAATAAGAGTGGTGACAGTGGGCATCTTTGTCTTGTTCCAGATCTTAGATGGAAAGCTTTCAGTCTTTCATCATTGACTATGATGTTAGCTGTCGGTTTTTCATATATGCCCTTTACCATGTTGAGGACATTTCCTTCTATTCCTATCTTTCAAAGTATTTTTATCAAGAAAGGATGCTGGATTTTGTCAAATGCCTTTTCTGTCTCAATAGAGATGATATGTGATTTTTCACCTTTGATTTGTTAATGTGGTGTATTACATTAATTAATTTTCTTGAGTTGAAGCATCTTGCATACCTGGGATAAAACCCACTTGATCATAGTGTATAATTCATTTAATATGCTGTTGGATTCTATTTGTCAGTATTTTGTTGAGGATATTTGCTTCTAAATTCATTAGAGACATTGGTCTGTAATTATCTTTTCTTGTAGTATCTTAATCTGGCTTTGGTATAGGATAGTACTGGTTTCATAGAATACGTTAGGTAATGTTCCCTCCTCTTCAATTTTTTAGAAGAGTTTGAGCAGGATTGGTATTAATTCTTTTTGGGATACTTTGTAGAATTCACATGTGAAGCCATCTGGTCCTGGGCTTTACTTTTTTGGGAGGTGTCTTGGTTTGAGTCTTTTCATGGAACCCAGAAAATTATGTACTTAAGCTAAGCCATTCCTGTGCCTATAAACCTATGATATGTGGTGGGACCCTCTGATTGCATTAGATTCAGTTAAAGGAACTTTTAGTAAGATCAATTTTGATTAGATCATTTTAGAGCCTTTGATGGGACTGCATCAGTGAGTCATGACCCAAGCTGGGTCTTGGCCCTCTTGCTGGAGTCTTATATAAGGGGAGAACTGAAAGGAGAAGCACACAGAGAAATACAGCTGACGTTTTACCCTGCCATGTGAGAGAGGACTCTAGGATCTCCTATAGCTTCAGAAAGAAAGAGAAACCCCGAGAGGCTGAGAGAGAGGGGCTGGAGCTCCCAAGAGACTGGGCCCATAGAGCAGCTCAAAGCAGAAAGGAAAGGTGAGCCTGGAGGAGAAGGCAGAGAGAGATTGGCAGACCTGCCATTTTGCTTTGTCACATGGCAGGAGTCCAGGATCCAGCCACTGCCCTTTGGTAATACAACATTTCTGCTGCCTTGATTTGGACATTTTCAGTCTCAGAACTGTAAGATTTTACCCCAAACAAATTCCCATTAGAAAATCCAACCCATTTCTGTTATTTTTGCATTGGCATCTTGTAGCAAACTAAAACAGAAATTAATTTTTTAAAAATATTGAGATTTTATAGAATTGTCTCACATGACCATGAGGATGCATGAGTCTAGATTCTGTAGGACAGACTGCAAGCCAGGAACTCCAATGAAGGTCCTCAGTAATTTCCCCAGGAGAAATCAACTGTCTGAAGTAGAGATGAGAATTCATTCTCTGACTGCTGAAATTACTTCTCTTTTTAAAGCCTTCAACTTATTGGATGGCCCCTGTCTGTTCCTTTCAGCCTGCAGAACTCCCTTTAGTATTTCTTGTAGGGCAGGCCTCTTGTTGATGAATTCTTTCAGTTTCTATTTATCTGTGAATATTTTCATCTCTCCCTCATTTTTAAAGGACAATTTTGCTGTGTACAGAATTCTTGGCTGGCAGTTTTTCTCTTTCAGTACCTTAAATATATCACGCCACTGCCTTCATGCCTCCATAGTTTCTAATGAGAAATCAGCACTTAATCCTGTCATGCACCCCTTATATGTGATGGATCACTTTTCTTTTGCTGCCTTCAGGATTCTCTCTTTACCTTTGGCATTTGGCAGTCTGATTACTGTATGTCTTGGAGTATTTCTGTTAGGATTCATTCTGTTTGGAGTATGCTGTGCTTCCTGGACATGTACATCCATGTCCCTAATAAGAGTTGGGAAATTTGGGGGCATTATTTCCTCAAGCATTCCTTTGCCCCTTTTCCCCTTCTCTTCTCCCTCGGGAACACCATAGCTCATATGCTTGTGCACTTCATGCTGTCATTCAATTCCCTGAGACCCTGCTCAATTTTTTCCATTTTTTTTTCTGTATCTGTTTTAGTTTGCTAAGGCTGCCAATGAAAAATACCAGAAATGGATTGGATTTTATAATGGGTAATTTATTAGGGTGAAAGCTTAGTTCTGAGGTTGTGAAAATGTCTAAAAATCAAGGCATCATAAGAGATGTTTTCTCATCAAAGGTTGGTTTCTGGATCCTGGGCTCTTGCCATGTGGTGAGGCAAAATGGCATCTCTTTGTCTGGGTCTCTGCCTTCTCCTCCAGGCTGCTTTCTCCCTGAGCTCACCTATGGGTGATCATGCATATGCCAGGGCTCGTCTCTTCAGCCTTGAGCTTCTCCAAGGGCCTAGCCTCTCAGGAGTTCTTCCCATGCCTCTGTGCTCTACTGGTTGA
Source organism: Chaetophractus vellerosus (assembly GCA_004027955.1). Taxonomy (NCBI): domain Eukaryota; kingdom Metazoa; phylum Chordata; class Mammalia; order Cingulata; family Chlamyphoridae; genus Chaetophractus; species Chaetophractus vellerosus. Next base: position 16,162 of record PVKH010011332.1, read on the forward strand.
GAGCATACACAGCCTCCAGCCTCCAGGACCTCTCTCAGCCTCTCAAGACTTCTTTGTCTTTCTGTAACTGCATGTGATCCTCTCTCTCACATGGTGTTGTCAAAATGGCTGCTTCCTTTCTCTGTGTGTTTCTGCTTCCAGTTCTCAATTTATATAAGACACCCCAGCAAAAGGGAGGGGACTCACCCAGGGTCACACCCCATTGGCATAGTCTAATCAAAGGACCTAAAGCAATCTAATCAAGTGATTTAATCAAAGAGTTCCTTAGAGCAATCAAAGGATACCATACCCATAGGAATGGATTAGTTTAAGAATATGATTTTCACAAAAATCTTCAAACTGTCACAGTTCTTCTGAGTGATTTTGGTTTTCCTATCTTCTAATTCACTAATTCTTTCCTCTGCCTGTTCAATTCTACTGTTGTGTGATTTTAGTGTATTTTTAATCTCTTCTCTTGTGATTTTCATTACCATAAGAGCAGTTATTTTTCTATGCATGTTTTTAATTTCTTCTATATGCTCATCCAGCGTCTTAGATGTCCCAAATTCTACATCTCTTCTGACTTATTAGTTTGTCCTTTCATTGGGCCATAACTTCCAATTTCTTAGTATGGCTTGTAACTTTTTACTAGTGTCTAGACATCTTCTTATCTTGATGAGGTTATCCTGATAGTTTCTCTCTCTTGTTTAGGGTTTTATTGCTGTTTGACTTTGTGATAGGGCTCTTCTTTGACACTTGTTTCAGCTTATTCTAATTCTTTACATGTGCCCATGTTTAACTGATTTAAGTCAGGCCAGTGCACAGAAAGGGGGTGCAGACCAGTTCCAAAGAGTCAGTTCCTCTGGGGTGACCTCTCTCAATCTCCCCATCCTACACCTTTCTTGATGTTGTACCATAGTCCCCTGGCCTCTGGAACCCAAGCACTGACATCTGGCTTCCCCCTGCATTCATCTGTACTGTATCTGCCTATGCCTGACAAGACCTCTCTCATGGGTTGTCCACATCACTTACCCCTGCACCCAGCAAGGCTGCTCTCGCAGGCCTCCTGTGCCACTCTCCTTGAGCCTGGCAAGGCTGCCCTTGTAGGTCGTCTGTGCTGCTCTCCCTGCCACTTCCCCCACACCTGGTGGGGCTGCCCTCAGAGGCTGCCCATGCTGTTCCCATGCTGGGAGCGGCAAATCTGCCTGTTTTCCTGCCGTTTATGGAGGATGAGTATATCCTGCTGCTCTCTACTCTGCTATCTTGGATCTCGCCTAGTATTATTATTGTTGTTACTAGTATTATTGTTGTAATTGCTATTATTATTTGTTATAAAACTATCCTACTATGTTTAAAATATTCAGAAGAAAAAGTATGTGGCTACTTTTAGAAACAGATTAGCCTGAACAAGTTGTAAAGCTAAAGAGCTTAGACAGATAACAGTTGAATGACAATTGACTATTGGTAAAGGTGAAAAGGAAAGGTTATTGAATTAACTGGCTGAGAAAATAACATTTTCTCTATTAAAATTCACTACCATGGGGTTAAATGAAGACTTTCTACATATATAAATTTCATTTATTCAATCATTCATCCATTAAAACATTTATGTAATATGAGCTATATGCTAGTCATTGTGGAAGAGAAAAGATCAAGAGATGGGGGAT
>PVKH010011333.1:0-17806 GCA_004027955.1 Chaetophractus vellerosus
TGGGAGAGAGGTGCTCAATCCCCTGCACCACCTCAGCTCCCTGGTCTGCTGCGTCTCTTAGTGTCTCTCCTCTGTGTCTCTTTCTGTTGCGTCACCTTGCTGCGCCGGCTCTCCTGCACAGACCAGCACTCTGCATGGGCCAGCTCTCTGCTTAGGCCAGCTTACCTTTCACCAGGAGGCCCCGGGAATCGAACCCTGGACCTCCTATATGGTAGACGGGAGCCCAATCACTTGAGCCACATTTGTTTTCCGAATTACACGGCTATTAATATTTTTTTTCAAAATCCTCAGCACTGGTACCTTGGGCTCCTTTCTCCCCACCAATTTGGGTTCTCAAACGCACAAGGACACTTTCTTCCACTGTTGTGGCAAAGCAGGAAGAAGAAAAGTGATGGTTGTAATTGTTGTTGGCTTGGAAATGGACACCCCTGTCCCATCCCTCTCCTCCTGTGCCGACCACCTGATTCTGCATCATCTTGGGAGCTGGTCTCTTTTGCTTTTCTTGCAAATTCCTCTCTCCTTTTGCTCCTCACCCCACCCTCCACCCTTCAAGGAACAGTGACCAGCTGATAGCCACTTCAGCCACGTTGAAAGGCTGTTAAAATTATTCTTTGGGTGCAAGAAGCAGATGCTGTCTCCAACCCTGTGCTGCTGAAATGCCCATCATGGCCAGTGCTACTGCACCTCCTGCTGCTCTGCTGGGCGCCGGAACCAGCGCGCTCTCTTCTTGTGAGCGTGCCTCTGCTGCGGGGATGCGGGAGCTCCTCACGCCTTCTGACTTATGTGGTTCAGAAGATGCTCTTTCTTCTGTGCTGTTAATTAAAGCATTTGTTTTATCACTCACGGCTGCAAGGCAATTTAAACTAGTCATTTAGTCAACAGAAATAAATTAAAATTAATTAAAAAATAAAAAATCAGGTCTTTAAATTTCATCTCCATATTTCTTCGAGGAGTATCAAATCTGGTCTCGTTGAGACCAAGGAGACCATACAAAGTCCCTCTGGAATATGTGCTTCACTTTTTCTCTCCAAGCCTTACTGTACTCTTTTTGGCAGTGCAAAAGCTTGGGCCTGTTTTGTATTTAAACTCACTTTATGAAATGAATGGGTAATAGAAAAGAGACTTCCTTTCGCTAAAATAACTAATCCTGGGTTTAATGAACATACTTTTCCACAAACGGCCAGATAGATTATTTTTAAAATCTCAATGTCTTTATATAACGCCAAACCACAGAATTGCGGTTGAAAGCGTGCGCTCTGGAGCCAGAAAGGCTCAGATGTGACTACTGCCTCTCTCTTGTAATAGCTGTGTACCCTTTGGGCAATGGCTTAACCTCTCTGGGGCTAATAATAATACTGTTGCCTTTTGATTGTAGGGAAGACTAGATAAATTTACACATATAAATAACTTAGAACCGTGCCTCGCAGATAGTAAATGTTCAATCACTGCTACCTTTCATTAGTGTGGTAATTTCTGTGTATGACTCCCCATCCCATCAATAAAACCCCACTCACTGACTGTGCCTATAGAACAGATTCCGGGAATCTTCAGGTAGGACCACAAAGACAGAACATGCTTTGCATCCCACGCCCTCTCTAAAACACGTCCTCTCTCAAAGTTCTTTTGATTCCGCACAGTCTTGATAGGATTGTCCAGGGGATGATATGTTTTCAATATGATAATCAGAGTCAGGCAGATAAGCATTTGACTCATCACATTTAGTCCTATCAACAGCTTTGGTTTAAGCCCTCTATACCAGAAAGCAATCAATGTGGGTGGCTTTGCTCAGCTTCTCTGCAGAAACAAAAAGCCAACAGGCCAATTAAGATATTTGCCTTTTCCCTACAAGAATTTCTTATCCCACATATAAAGTACAGATTACTGTCGCTGCGTTAAGCTTTGGGGAAATTAAGATACGGCTTGTGGAAGGAATTAAAATTTATTCATCCAAAGCAGTTTTGCAATGTTCTGTAGGGGGTGGAAAGGTCACTGTTTCTCTTATTTCCAGCCCATCACGATTATCCTCCAACCTGACATTTCTTAATCTGAGTTTATTTTCCAGGTCATTAATTTGATTTCTCAATGTTTTGCAGCCTTTAATATTTGCCACTAAAACAGCATCATAAACATCAATCATCATTTCCACTTCTTCCTTATTTTTTTCTTTCCTCCTGCCATCTTGTTTTTTTTTTTTTATCCTTTTTCCATCACTATTTTCAAATGGTATCTGACCTTTCTTTGCACCAACTCAAGCTAATCTAACTTAATAAATCAATTTTGAGTCTCCCAAGGGAGGTGAATGGAAAAGAGGGCAGGCCTATTTCCTAGATTGTGGAAGCCGAAAGATTAGCATATTTTTTTTATCTTTGCAGGATTTCTCCTGAAAAACAACAAACCAGGCTACCAAACCAAACACATAACACTACAAATGAAAAGCAGAAGATGTCATGTTACACCAACTGGCAAGCCTCCAATCCAACTTCTTTTTTAGTTATCTTCAGTGTTTTAAAGCTGAACCATGGGGATATTTCTCTCAGCATTGAACATGCTCTGCTCTGGCCAAAAATATAAGGGTTTCTCTTTGTCTCTATTTTAGGCAAATCAGATCATGCAAAATACTGAAATCCCTAGGTGAACCAGGGTTTCAATCTGGAGAAAAGAAAAAGAAGGAAATGCAAATTCCTGGAACATCACCCACCCAATACCTGAAATGTAAGGTAAGCTAGTTCAAGAGCATGTGCTTATGTCTTAATAGTGCAACTTAATGGTGTTTTATTGCACACTTTGCCTAAACTTTAAGGGAGCTGAATTAGAGTGTTAAGAAAAATAATACAATTTCCTATTGCTTCTATGAGGAAACCAATGAAATAGTCCTAACAGGGATATTGGAATCAAGGTGAAAATGATGCTTTTGCAACAGTCCCAGTTTCCAGAATTTAATTTAATTTTTTCTATGTTCCTCTCCTATTCCCTAATTTTTTAAAAAGGGTTTTTCTCTCTTCCTTTCCTATTCAGGGGAGAGGATTTTTCTATTTTCCCTTTCCTATCTCCTGAGGATTTCCTCTTCTCTTCCATGTCTCCTTAAACAAAGACAGGACCCTAAGGCTAGGACTGTGAATAGCAGTGGTGGGGAGTGACAACAAGATCAAAAGGGATCTTCCCACAGGCCATTCCCGAATGGGAACAGTCTACATTAGCTGTGTCGGTCTTGGTGACTGCTGTCATACAGAATGGCCACTAACGTTGTGCAATAAGTTAGCGTCGACAAAACACATTCGCACCCATCACCACATTTGGCGCTGACAGTAACCGTGCAGGTATGATTTCCATCCTCACGTTACAGAGAAGCTCAGACAGGCTAACTGAGGAAACAAGGTCATGGGGGATTCAAAATCCTTTTTCCTCATAATATTAACTCAGTCCTTAATATGTAATTGCCTTAGAAGCACAAATAGAGAATTCTTTTCACCATTATATCAACTGGCCTTTGTCGGTTTAGTTTAAGTAGAAGAAAGTGACTAAAATTTACTGCATTTTTCCTTTCTTTTAAAGGAAAAACCCTGGATTTTAAAGCTTAGTATTCTGTTTTAGTAATTGAAACGTTAAGGGCCTGAAAACTTGAAAAGTATACCTTACAGTATATAAAATGAGGAATCCAAGAATGACTGAGCATTAGCAATCTTATCAACATAATTCATTCCATTAATAAATTAAACACAAAAATACAGAATTATACCAATATATGACAAAAGAGAAACTTATGAGTAGGCATTCATAGTAAACTCTCTAAGTAAAATAAGAATAGAAGGAAATTCCTAAACAATATATTTATTGGAAACCAACAAATAACAAAATACGAAAGTAATTCCAGTTAATATCAGAAAGAAGATCGAGAGCCCCAATAAGGCAGCTAGAATTGGTAGGGGTGTGGCAACAGAGAGGAGGGAGCTACACAGAGACAGGGTCTAAGAAATCTGCATAGGGGTTCCCCTAGATCCTGGGCCAAGAATTGGAAAGCACATGTACTGGCCTGACTCTGTGAAGCCTGTAGCTGGGAGGCTGAGATCTGAACAGAAACCTTAGAGATCACACAGTTTGGAGACATTGGGATTCTGGCCCAGCCAGAGTGGAGAATTCTCATTGCAAAACTAAGGAATTAGGTTGAAAACCTGGAAAAGTCATACCTTATGAGTAAAAACCATTTTCTAGAGTAAGGGCCATACTCTAGGACTCTAGACAACACAATCAATACTCCCTACAACATCGAGCATGTAATAAAAAATTACTAGACCTGCAAAGATGCAGAAGATATGATACCTAATCAAGAAAAAAAACCAAATCAAAACAGACCCTGAAATGACCCAGATGTTGAGATTAGCAGACTAGCATTTAAAAATACCTGTTATGAATAAACTCAAGGATGTGAAATGAAACATAAACACACACAAAGTAAGAGATGGGCAATCTCAGTCAAAATATAAAAACTATTTTAAAAATCCAAATGGAACTACCACAGCTGAAAAATACCATATCTGAAATGTAAGATTCCTTGGGTAGGTGTAACAGCAGTTTGGGCACTATAGAAGAAAGTGTCAGTGGCCTTGAAGACAGCCCAATAGAAATTTCCCAAACTGAAAAAGAGAGGGAAAGAAGATCGAAATAAAACCAAATATATCCTCAGTGACCTGTGGGGCTATATAAAGTGGTCTAATGTATTGTAATTAGAGTTACAGAAGGTGAGGAGAGAGAACAGGGCAAAAATTTAAGAAACTGTAGCCAAGGATTTTCCAAAATTGATGAAAGGTGTCAATTATCAAGAAAATCATACCGAGGCATTTCATAGTCAAACTGCTGAAAACCAAGATACAGATAAAATTGCAACAGCTTTTAGAGGAAAAAAGACATATTATATAGCAGGGAACAAAGATGAAATTGATGAATGACCACTTATGAGAAACCATGAAGGTAAAAAAGCAATGGCGTTCTCCTCTCTGTGTGTATTGAAATATCCTTTTCTTATAAGGACAATAATCATATTGGATTAAGGTCCACCATAATCCATTTTTGGCCTCATTGTAACTTAATTAATTCCACGTGTAATGACCCATTTCAAAATAAGGTCATATTCATGAGACCAGGGGTTAGGACTTGAACATGTCTTTTGGGTACACACAATTCAACCCATAAGAGCTGCCACAGGATCCAGCTATTCCACTCTCATATGTTTACCCAAGAGAAAAAGAAAAGATGTCCCTATAAAGACATGTACACAAATGTTCATATAAGTTTTACTGTAATAGCCAAAACCTGGACACAATCCAAATGTCCATCAGGAGGTGAATATATATACAAGTAGACTATTTCTCAGCAATAGAAAGGAATGAACTATTGATACATGCAACAACAGGGACACATTCCAAAATTCATTATGCTGAGTGAAAGAAGCCAGACAAAAAGAGTACATATGGCATGATTCCATTTGTATAAAATTCTAGAAAATGCAAACTAAAATACAGTGACAGGGAGCAGATCCGTGGCTGCATGGGGATAGAAAGAAGAAAGAGGAGAGACAGGAGAAGAGATTACAAAGGAGTACTGAGGAAACTTTAGGAGTGATGGATATGTTTATTATGATAATGGTAATGTTTTTTACAGGTATATGAATGAAAAAACATCAAATTGTACATGTTAAATATGTATAGCTTACTGTATGTCAATTATACTTTAATAAAGCTATTTTTTAAAGTAAATAGAGAAAATAAAATAGAATACTAAAACATATTAATCCAAAGAAAAGCTGGAAAGGTGAAATAAAAAGTAAACATTTCGGCTAACCAAACACACCATAAGAAAATGCAAAGGCAAGTCACAAATTGGTAAAAAGTTTTCAATTCATATAAGACAAGGGGGTTGAATCCAGAATAGATAAAAACTACAAATCAATTTTTAAAAAGACGAGCCTTTTTTAAATTAGAGAATTTGTAGCTTTACAGAAAATACAGAGTTCCCATATACTCCCCTATTCTTGCATTAGTGTAATACATTTGTTACAAGTGATGAAAGAATATAATTGTACAAGACAACCCATTTTTTAATGTAAAATTTTTGTAAATACAAAATACTTAAATAGACACTTTTCCAAGGAAGATAAGAATGGACAATAATCACAAGACAGGGTGCTCAACAAGGAAATGCAAATTAAAACCCTGAGATAGGGGAGCAGATGTAGCTCAAGTAGTTGAACACCTGTTTCCCACATAAGAGGTCCCGGGTTCGATCCCCAGTACCGCCTAAAAACAAAACAAAAGAAAACAAAAAACAACTTGGGGAAGTTGATGTAGCTCAGTGGTTGAGTGCTGGCTTCCCACATACGAGGTCTCAGGTTCAATTCCCAGCCCCAGAATCTCAAAAAACAAAACAAAACAAACAAACCATGAGATACTACTTCATTTCAACTAAAATAGTTACAATTAAAAAGACTAACATCTTCAAATGTTGGCAAAGATGTAGAACAATTGGTATTCTCATAAATTGCTTGGTATAAAATGGCACAACTGCTTTGGAAAAGGTTTGCCTATTTCTTATAAAGTTAAAAATGCATCTTCCCTATGGCCCAGTTACTTCCTTCTAGGTATTTACTTAAGAGAAGAAAAATACTTATCCACAAAAAGACTTACACAAGAATGTTCTTAGCAGCTTTATTTAAAATAATCTCAAACAGTAACAACCCTAAAGTCCATCATTAGAAAAGTGCATAAATAAATTGTGGTATATTTATTCAATTGAATAATACTAAACAATAAAATGAAAAGAACTACAGAAATATGCAACAGCATAGATAAATCTCAAGACCATTATGTTTTTTCTTTTGTTTTTAAAATTTTTAATTAGAGAAGTTGCGAGTTAACCGAACAATCATGCATAAATACAGGATTCCCATAACACCCCCTGCCCCGCCTTCCACCACCTAGCGTTGGTGTGGAATATTTATTACTGATGATAGCACTTTTTTGTAATTGTACCATTTTTTAACAGTGGTTACTTTTGCGACAATTGATGAAAGGTTATTAAAATAGTACTATTACTATCATCCATAGTTTATATTACATGTAATCTTTCCCATACTCCACCCTATTATTAACACCTTGTATTAGTATCATACATTTGTAATAATTCATGAAAGAATATTCTTTTTTTTTTAAGGTTTATTTTATTATTTTTTTATTACATATCTCCCCTCCCCCCTGCTGCGGCGACGCGCCGAGACTGGTCACTGCACAGGCGCGGCTTTCCCCGCTTATGGGCGGCTTCTGCTTCTATTCACGGCGGCTCTGCTTCAGTGCTCCATTTGTGGACGACCTGCCTGCCTGTGGCGGCTTGCCATTCTCAAGGCGGTCTGTCCGCTAGGAGAGGTCCCCGGGAACCGAACCCGGGGCCTCCCATGTGGTATGCTGGCGCCCTATCCACTGGGCTATCCAGCCGGCCCCAAGAATATTCTTATAGTTATACTGTTAACTATAGTCCATCATCTACAAAAGGGTTCACTGTGTTATACAGTCCTATGTTTTACTTTTAATTTTCATTCTAGTAACATATACGACCTAAAGTTTCCCTTTTAACTATATTAACCTGTATAATACAATGCTGGTAATTATACTCACAACAATGTACTACCATCACCACTATCCATTTCCAAAACATTACAATAAACCTAAATAGAAATTCTGTACAAATTGATCTTCAAGTCCCCATTCCCTAACCCTAACCCAGCCCCTGGTAACCCATACTCTAGACTGTGGCTGTATGGGTTTGCTTATTTAAATTATTTCATGTCATTGAGATCAGATCACATAATATTTGTCCCTTTGTGTCTGGCTTAATTCACTCAACATGATGTCTTTAAGGTTCATCCATGTTGTTGCATGCATCAGGACTTCATTCCTTTTTATTGCTCGAATATATATACCACATTTTGTTTATCCATTCATCAGTTGATGGACACTTGGATTGCTTCCATCTTTTGGCAATTGTAAATAATGCTGCTATGAACATCAGTGCACAAATATGTTTGAGTCCCTTCTTTCAATCCATCTGGGTATATAATTAGTAGCAGAATTGCCTAGTTGAATAGTACCTGAGGAACTACCAAACTGTCTTCCACAGTGGCTGCACCATTTTACAGCAATGAATGAGTGTTCCTATTTCTCCACATTCTCTCCAACACTTGTAGTTTTCCAATTTTTTTTTTAGCAGTAGCCAATTGTAGCAGTTTGATATAGTTATGAATTCCAAAAACAGATATTGGATTATGATTGTAAACTGGTCTGTTCATCTGGGCATGATTAAGTTATGATTAGGGCTTTGACTGGGCCATGTCAGTAGGGCATTGAGCCCTGCCCCTTGGTGGGTGGGGCTTCAAAGATAAAAAGACATGGCAAAAGACAGAGTTGGAGTGTTTTTGTGCTGGAGTTCTGATGTTGGAGTCTTGAGTTGGAGCCACAGGAAGTAAGCATACAGAGGAGCTTTAGTCTTGAGGAAGGAGAGAAGGCCCAGGAAAAGAGACAAGCCGTTTGCTTGATAGTTTGCAGCTGGCCTTGTGGAGTGAAGCAAGCCTGAGCCAGGAGAGAGGCAAGCCCCGGGAAGAGAGGAACCCAGGAAGCCTGAATCGTGGCAGATGTTGGCAGCCATCTTGCTTCAATATGTGGCCATAGACTTTGGTGAAGGAAAAACTTATGCTTTATGGCCTGGTAACTGTAAGTTTCTACCCCAAATAAATGCCAATTATAAAAACCAACCAATTATTGGTATTTTGCATCAGTACCCCTTTGGCTGACTAATATACCATTCTTACGGGTTTGAAATGATATCTCATTGTGGTTTTGATTTGTATTTCCCAAATAGCTAGTGATGTTGAGCACCTCTATGTACTTTTTAGCCATTTGTATATCCTCTTTTGAGAAATGTCTTTTTAAGTCTTTGCAGTTTTTAATTGGGTTGTTTGTCTTTTTATGGTTGAGCTGTAGGATTTCCTTATATATTCTGGGTATTAAACCCTTATCGGATATTCTCTCCCACTGAGTAAGTTGTGTTTTTCACTATCATGATAAAGTATTTTGATGCCCCAAAGTTTTTAATTGTGAGGAGTTACAATTTATCTGTTTTTCTTTCATTGCTTGTGTCTTGGGTGTAAAGACTAAGAAACCATTGCCTAACACGAGATCCTCAAGATGCTTCCCTACATTTTCTTCTAGGAGTTTTATAGTCCTGGTTCTTATATTTAGGTCTTTGATCCATTTTGAGTTAATTTTTTATGTTGTGAGATAGGTATCCTCTTTCATTCTTTTCCAATTCTCCCAGCACACTATTCTTTCCCAATTGAGCTGACTTGGTAGCCTTATAAAAAAACAATTGGCCATAGATATGAAAATCTCTTTCTGAACTCTCAATTTGATTCCATTCATTTATACAGGTATCTTTGTGACAATACAATGCTATTTTAACCACTGTAGCTTTGTAATATGCTTTAAAGTCAAGAAGCATGAGTCCTCCAACTACATTCTTCTTTTTCAAGATGTTTTTCGCTATTCAGGGCCCTTTACCCTTCCAAATAAATTTGATAATTGGTTTTTCCATTTCTGCAAAATAGGTTGTTGGAATTTTGATTGGAAATGTGTTGAATCTGTAAATCATTTTCGGTATAATTGACATCTTAATGAGATTTAACCTTCCAATCCATGAACATGGGCTATCTTTCCATTTATTTAGGTCTTTGGTTTCTTTTAGAAATGTTTTGTAGTTTTCTGTGTTCAAGTTCTTTACATCCTTGGTTAAATTCATTCCTAGATATTTGTTTCTTTTAGTTGCTGTTTTAAATGGATTTTTTTCTTGATTTCCTCCTTAAATTGTTCATTACTAATATATAGAAACACTACTGGTTTTTGCATGTTGATCTTGTACACCGCCACATTACTAAATTCATTTATTAGCTCTAGGAGCTTTGTTGTAGATATTTCAGGTCTTTCTAGATATAGGATCATGTCTTCTTCAAATAGTGAAAGTTTTATATTTCCTTTCCAATTTGGATGTCTTTTATTTCTTCTTCTCAAGTAACTGTTCTGACTAGAACGTCCAGTGCAATGTTGAACAACAGCAGTGACAGTGGGCATCCTTGTCCTGTTCCAGATCTTAGAGGGAAATCTTTCAGTTTTTCACCATTGGGTATGATATTAGCTTTGTGTTTTTCACCTATGCCCCATGTTGAGGAAGTTTCTTTCTATTTCTATTTTTCTAAGTGTTTTTATCAAGTCAGGGATGCTGGATTTTGAGTCCTTTTTGCACCAATGGGGATAGATGATCATGAGTTTTTTCCCCATTCATTTTGTTAATGTGGTACCTTGCATTAATTGATTTTGTTATGTTGAACCATACCTGATATAAAACCCACTTGATCATGGTGTATGATTCTTCTAATGTGCTGTTTTATTTGATCTACAAGTATTTTGTTGAGGATTTTTGCATCTATATTCACAAGAGATATTGGTCTATAATTTTCTTTTCTTGTATTTATCTTTATCTGGCTTCGGTATTAGGGGGATGTTGGCCTAGTAGAATGAATTAGGGAGTGTTCCTTTCTCTTCAAAATTTTTGAAAGAGTTTGAGCAGGATTGGTATTAATTCTTCTTGGAATGATTGGTAGAATTCATCTGTGATGCCATCTAGTCTAGATTTTCCTTTTTTTGGGAAGTTTTTGATGACTAGTTCAATCTCTTTACTTGTAATTGATCTCTTGAGATCTTCCATTTCTTCTAGAGTTGGTGTAGTTTCATGGGTTTCTAGGAATTTGTCCATTTCATCTAGGTTGTGTAATTTTTTGGCTTACTATTGTTCCTAATTTCTTCTTATGATCCTTTTTATTTCTGTGGGGTCAGTAGTAATGTCCCTCTTTCAGTTCTGATTTTGTTTATTTGTATCTTCTCTGTTTTTCTTCTTTGTCAGTCTAGCTAAGGTTTTGTAAATTTTATTGATCTTTCAAAGAAACAACTTTTGGTTTTTAAATTCTATTGTTTTTTAATTCTCAATTATATTTATTTCTGCTCTAATATTTATTTATTTTCTTCTGCTTTCTTTGGCATTAATTTATTGTTGTTTTTCTAGTTTTTCCATCTGTGCAGACACATATATCTTTCTTATGAGTTGGGAATTTTTTGGCCATTATTTCCTCATATATTCTTTCTGCTCCCTTTCCTTTCTCTTCTCCTTCTGGGACACCTGTGATGTGTATGTTTGTGCACTTCTTTCTGTCACTCAAATCCCTGAAACACTGCTCAATTTTTCTTATTCTTTTCTCTATCTGTTCTTCTGACTGTATGATTTCTATTGTCCCATCTTCAAGTTCACTGATTCTTTCTTCTGCCTGTTCAAATCTGCTGTTGTATGCTACTAGTGTATTTTTAATCTCCACTACTGTGCCTTTCATTCCCATAATTTGTTATATTTCTTTTTATACTTTCAAATTATTCTTCATGCTCACACATTGCTTTCTTAATATCCTTTATCTCTTTAAGCATATTTTCCTTCACCTCCTAAAATTAATTCTGTGTCTCCTCTGAAATTTTAATTTGTTCCCTTGACTGAGCCATATTTTCCTGTTTCATAGTATGGCTTGTAATTTCTTTTCTGGTGTCTAGGCATCTGATTATCTTGATGAGTTAACTCTAAAGGTCAGTTTCTCCCTCTTGTCTAGGGTTTTCTTATTGATTGGCTTTGTGTTAAGACTCTTATTTGACTCTTGGTCTAACTTTTTCTAGACCTGTAGAATAGTCTGTGTTTTACTGATCAGATTTTCTCAGCTCTTCTTCATCTGATTCTTGCCCTTTATATAGGCGTAATTTTAAGATTGAGCTTTTTGTGTAATTGCTTAACCTCTATGAGAAATCTTCCTTTCCTCTGTTCCTTCTCTGGGAAATATGATCTGTTCTGTTTGCTTTTGAGCAGAATTTTCTCCCCAGATCCTATGATTTGTTTACATTATCTCCCTCACTCAGTGCCATTTTCCTTATGCTTTTCAGTTCTGGGACCTTCCTGTCTTACAGCAGTTCAGTTTAACCTCTCCCTCCCCCTCATTTAAAAAAATCTCTGTGAGGCTTTTCTACCTCTAGTTTCTTCCCCATTAGGGCATCCCATCCCAAGGAGCCAGATGGAGTCAATCCAGAAAAGTAGGTCATTCCAGAAAAGTCCAATTTGCCATTTAGGTGGCTCAGCCAACATACCTGGATATCACTAGTACAGAATTTTCAAGTCACAGTCTTACTCTTTCTCCCTCCCCTCCCCCTGGGGCCCTTTTGTATGCTGTACTTCTCAGTGGCTGTGTTCTGCCCTGGGACTCTGTGGACTTGGGTCCCTGTGCCTGGATGTGGATGGGGTTCTAACTTACTGCTGTGTAGGTGGGAGATGGTTCCAGGCTGCTGCCTCTAAGCACCTCCCAAGCTGCGAAGGACCAGGTGAGGGAGAGGAAAATGTACTGATGGGTCCAGGATGGAAGTTTCTTACCTGATATTTTTACTTTTCTTCGATTCAGCATTTGTGAAGTCCTGTTTCCACCATCCTCCAGAGTTCTAAGCAAGTAGGATTTGTCCTTTTATTTTCTGACCTTTTGGGGAGGTTCTTCAGGGAATGTCTTACATCGCCATGTTGATGACATCACTCAGAAGACCATTATGTTTTATTAAGGAAGTCTGAAACCAAAGAGTACGTACTATATGACAGCATTTAACTTGCATTTAAGAACACAAAAATAACCTATTGTGATAGAACAATGTTTGCCTTTTAAAGTAGGGATTGACTGCAATGGAGCACAAGGGAACTTTTCAGAGTGATGACAATGTTGTAAATTTTGATTGAAAGGTTTACACAGGTGCATATGTCTGTCAAAAGTCATTGGACTTACCCCAAATATCTGTACATTTCACTCTCTATACATTTTGCCTAACTTAAAAATAAAATTCCAGAAAATCATAACGAACATACCTAAGAATAAGTTAGCAAATTCAAAGTAGGAATTTATTCTAAATAGCAAACAAAAGGATAGGAGTTGTAAAATATGAAATATATATTTAGGTAAACAATGGATCCAGAAATAAAATCCTTTTCATAGGATTTCTATAGAAACAAAATAAAGAGATCAAAGGTGTACCAATATTTCAGAAAATAATAGGGAACTTTTCCTCAGATTTGGAAAAAACATGAGTTCTCAGTCTGAAAACAGACATGGATTGAGGAATAGGGCAAATTCATAAAAAGAAAAAAAAAATTCCTATCCAGACATTCTGTGGCAAAATTTCAGGGAAAAGCCTAAGAGCTTCCAGAAAGAAACATACAGCATACAAAAGAACCAGAACCACATAAAATTAGACAATAGATGAAAGAATCTAACAGACCTTCAAAGCTGTGAGGGAAAATAACTTTGACTCAAGAGTTTTATATCCAGCCAAATTATCATTCAAATATGACGGTGAAATAAAGACATGCAAGAGGATATCACTGAATTTGTTTAATAGTTAAGAATCAGAAACAACTTCAGGAATCAATAAGGGAGTGGATAAATGAAGTATGACATATTCAAACAATAGTACATTAGCTAGTAGTTAAACGAAGGACCTAGATCTACCTGTAGTTGTTTTGAGAAATCTTACAATGCTGAGTAAAAACCAAGTTGTGAAAGACTATTACAGTAATAAACTCTGTGCATAAATTCAGGTCATCAGTATCTATAGCATCATCGTCATCATCAGAGCAAACACCTGTATGTACCAGGGACTGTGTTTAGCACTTTCCACATTTTAACTCACCTAGTCTTTTTTTTGTTGTTGTTACATATCCCTCCCCTTTCTGCTTGCTCTTGCTGTGTGTTCATTTTTTGTGTTCTTCTATATCTGCTTTGTCTCCCCCCGCTGCGGCGACGCGCTGAGTCAGCTCACTGCGCAGGCGGCTTGTCCCGCTTGTGGGCGGATCTGCTTCCGTTCCTGGGCGGCTTTTTTGCTCTGTTTGCGGGAAGCTTTGTTCCGTTCGCAGGCGGCTTTGCTCTGTTCGCAGGTGGCTCGCCCTGCCCGTGGTGGCTTTGCCCTGCCCGTGGCGGCTTTTTTTTTTTTGCTCTGCCCACGGCGGCTCTGCCCCACCCATGGCGGCTTTGCCTTCTCAGGTGGTCTGCCCGCTCGGAGAGGTCCCCAGGAACCGAACCCTGGGCCTCTATCTACTGGGCTACAGCCGCCCCCTCATTTAGTCTTTACAAAGACTCTATGAAAGTAGTATTATCATCATCACCATTTTACAAATTAGAGTACTGAGGTTCAGGGAGGCTCAGATTAAGTAATTTGCCCCAAGTCACAGAGTTGAACTGTGCCCCCAGGCAGACTAGCTAGAGACTGCACACCACGCTGCTTCACAAAACCATACTATGTGTTCCCTATGAATTCACCTTACACCATCAACATATGGAAACATGGACAGGAAAGATATATACCAACTTCAGGATCAGGGTTATCACAGAGATGGGGGAAAGGAATAGGATGAGGGAGAGATGCTAATTCCATCTCTAATGTTTTACCTTGTTAAAAAAATCAAAAGCATCTGTGGCAAAATATGATCATGTCCATTCAGGATGCTGGGTATTTGGAATGTCTATAATATTACCCTCTACGATTTCAACATAAAATGTGTAAACATTTTAAATTAAAATAAAACATGAAGGAGTTAAAATCTCTCTCCAATCTTGATTGTGTCTTTACAGCGAGACACAGGTCAGAGGATCAGAGAATAATGTCTTTCCTTTAAAAGACCCCCGTAAAAGAGAAATGCAAGTTTCATGGTCCATGATTTCTGGGAGTAAAGAATCATGATTCCATTGCCACTTCACCCTGTAGAATATTACCTTCATCTTATATTAAGATGGCAATTTCCTAATTTATTAGGTTTATCACAGAATCATAAATCTTAGCAGCCAATATTTCATCAAATGAATTGGGAAGCACAATTTCTGCACTGTCTTTTGTTCCCATTTTTGCTGTCAATTGGCTGCTGGAATTTGGGCATCTGACTGTTTCACTCGAATGAAGAACTACAGCCGGCTCTCTAGGCTATTTACTCTTACATTTTAAATGCCATGAGCTTTCCAAGGGAATCGATAATTGTTTACAATGCCATTCAATTGTTATCATTCAATTTCATTTCATCAGACCCACCAGAGGGCCTATATTCTTATCATTTCATTTTTCTACATTTCTCACATGGAGATGGCATTTTATAAATTGGATGCATAATTAGTGTTCTTACTTTCATTACTACACCAATTAGTATTTGCTGAGTTCTCAGAAGGTAAGTGGTAAATAACTCTGGAATATCTGATTCCTTCAACAAACTTTGAGTGTTTTATGTTAAACACAGGGTTGTATTCCAGACAGGGGGTGAATCTATGACAGCCCTTATTCTTCAGGACTTTCCAGTTAGTAAAAAAAAGACATGAAATTCACATAAATAACCATAATGAAAACGTGAATATGAAAAATTTCTAAAGAGATATACAAATAATGGGCTCTGGGAATTTGAAGAAAGAAAAACTTTCTGGGAGCCGCAAGGAGAGAGTAAGTTATCAGGGAAGACTTCTTACTGATAAAGCTGCTTCAGTAAGGTTTTAGATAGCTAGGACCCCAGTACTTCAGGGAGGGAGCTATGGGGGACGTTTATAGAGAAGTATGGGTTTGGCCAAAGTGTGAAAAGCCAGGCTGGAATCAGGTTGAATCAGAACACGAGGGTGGAACAGTACTGTGAAAAATGTCTTTGGCTTCAAGTGGCTGAAATGTTGATTTTTAACTAGTTGAAAATGAGGAATGTTCTTAAGTTACATAACAGGGTCTGTAGAAGTAGGGTGGATTTTAGCAGCTTGGTAATTGCCAGTAAGGCCCTGGGTTCTTTCCTTGTCTCTGCTCTTCTATCCTCGGGGTTGGCTTAGTTCCACGAGTCAAAGTGAAACACAGCAGACTCAGAGGAAGAAGTCAGACTTGGTCTCTTCCTGAAACTCACTCAAGAACATGGAGACTTTTCCAGAGGCCTCCTGACACACTTCTCCTCATTGGCCAGACTGAGTAACCTGAACCAATTCCTGGTCAGGTGATCTAGTTTATTCTTAGACCAATCAGGGCCTCCCCTTTACCCTGAAATACATTTCTATGTATGGGATAAGTGGATATCTGAACAAAGTAAGGATTCCCTTAGGGTATAAGGAGGAGGTAGGGTGATGGATGTTGGATGGACAACCACCTACCCAAATAGGGCTCGACGACTGTCACATGCCTTTTATACACAGGCACAGTTTTGCTATATTTGGAGGTTTGTTTAACACATGTGTGGATCCATATAAAGAAGAGCCTTTACACGTGCCAGGCTAAGATGGCTGGACTTTATTCCACATAGATAAGACACATATAGGATTTTGAGCAGGGAAATAATATAATCAGAGTATGGTGTTTAAAGGCTTAGAAGCAAGAACTCATGGGAATGGAGAGATTGTGTGTGTGTGTGTGTGTGTGTGTGTATTTGAAAGTAGTAGGACTACTTGTCAAAAACAGGTTGTCAAAGTTTTTACTAGCTTCTCTTACTCTTCATTTCTAGTAGCACTTCCTTCCTCCATTCTTCTGTCTGTTTTTTAGTCAATTCAACTGTACCAGCTAAACTTCACCATCTAAGAAGCAAATTTGAGGTGCAAACTGGATAGAATAAATAACCAAATAGAGCCTTAAATGGTACTCCAATTGGCACTGTTTAAAAGCAGTAGAGAGTCCTTTTCTATGCCTCTGGCATAGGCCCTCTTCCCTGGGAGTCTGCTTCTGGAATTCTGTTTGCATCTGCTTCCTAGTTTATGAATTGATTCCATTTCCCTGAGTTGAACTCCCCATCTCCCTCTGTACTTTCTGAGCTCAGTTTCTCTAGCTCTGTCATCACAGTTTTTCATTATCCCCTTCTTCAGCTCCTGCTATTAAGACTTTCCCAGGGATGTCCGTGGCCCTTCCATGTAACTTCTATATGGGGCATCTCTCCTCCCTCTCATTTCCATTTGGGTTTTCTCAATATGCCATCTAGCCACATCATACAGGCACCCAGGACACTTGCTCCTATGCAGGAGAGAAAGCGAAATCCTTTAAATTTATTGCCATATCTTAAACAAATCTCTGAACTCATCTTTGGGAGTCAATATTTTTATCTTTTACCAACAGACTTTATAAGGGCCCAAAATATCACAGAACTGAATTTAGAATTAAGGTCATTAAAGATGCTCAAATATTGACGGACAGAAAAGGCCTCAAGAAATCATGTTGTAAACTCATCTCCGAGGTGGTGAATAACTATTTTAAAAATATTATGAGTACACCTGACTTCCTTATTCGCAACCAGAGGTGTGTCAATGACAGAGCCACCTGAGGTCCCTTCTCTGTCACTTTCTAGTTCCTCCAGTGGCTCCTGCCCTCGGCCAGTCCAGACTGGGCCTCAGCCAGGGGTGGCCTCCTTAGAGGCCAGTAGAGGGAGTGAAGGCCAACTTCAGGTTCCAGCAGGCACTCTTTACTCCTTTCTCATTTCCCCTAAGCAATTTCACAATCACTCTGTGCTTGCTGGTAGGAGGAGGAAAACTCCAGCGGAGCAGAAATGCTTGATGGCCCAAGAATGAGAAGCAGGGTAGCCAAATTCCAAAGGCAATGAAACAGAAGCTTAACAAGGGAGCTGGGAGATTTCTCCTGGTTAAGGGGTAGCTCAGGACTTG
>PVKH010011334.1:0-17808 GCA_004027955.1 Chaetophractus vellerosus
AGAATGTGAGGTCAGATGGAATCCAGAGATGAACAACGCATGGCTCACTGTAGATTCTATTTACTGTATGGCTCAACTTCTGACAGAAGTTGCAGAAACCCAGAATTTGTGATCTCGTCACGTGCTGCCCAAGAGAGACGTACAAGAAGATATGCTTAATGTCTTTGACACAGTAGGGCATCACTGAAATAGCTAACCAGCATCCTGGAAATCAGCGCAATCATGCCAAGAAAAGACCCAATTGCCTCATGTTTTCTCTATTAAGACATATAACAGTGCAAATAGGGAAGAGAAAGCATTTGGATCAAATTGTTTGATTGAGGTGGCTCATTTGGAAGGAAAATAATTGGGGTGCTCCCAGCTCTTCATTTGTTTTTAGCCAGAATTTAAAATCCATCCCAAGCAACAACCATCCCTCCACCTTACGGGGAATAGAGGGAGAATATAGAGCATCTCCTTTTTCAGATTACAGCGAAATGCCAAGAAACAGTAAAGGAAGGCTGGAAGCACGAGGACATTTACATCTCACACTGCTGACAGGCAGCCAGCTGGTGGCAGTGCCCCGGAGCAGCCATGCAGAGAGAAAAGCACCGCCGCGTGCGGGAGGCTGGCGGGATCACAGGCTGCAGCGCTGCTGGCAAGGAGGCAACGACATGGTGAATTTGCAGAGCAGCAGAGTTGCTGCCTTGGGTGTCACTCACAGAGCTCTAGGAACAGACGGTGAATAAACTGGGATAAGAAGGAGGCTGTGTGGGTCCCTCCAACATACTTTCTCCACATGACCTTCCTGGAAAAGGGGAATTAATCAAAAAAGGCGGCTTTGGGACCTGGGTCTCCCGTGCAAGCTGAGAAGACAACGTGCTTAAATACAAACTCAGGGGTAATAAAAAGGCAAGTTATCTCAAATAAATACAGCAGCCTGCCCAGGCAGGCATTCTGGTCAAGGGTATCAAGTTTGTATCCTTAATTCCTGGAATGTTGTCAATCAATGTCAAACAATCACCAAATAAAATCTGAGTCAACTGGAACAGAGACCTAAGGTACAGTGTGCTATAGACAAATTTATCTGGCAGAAGATTAACAGAGCAGCATGAAATTCACTCAAGTCATCAAACCAGGATTTGAAAAGTCAAAATATTTTTCAGGTCACGGTGAGAATCCCGTGAAAGGTGATGAGAGATGGCTGGGATCAAGCCAACAGTACATGTCAAGGACGAGAGAACCAAACTACAAAATAATCCATCTGTGGAGGAGAATTTCCCTTAGATGAAGGAAATAGCATTAATTAGAAATTTTATTTTGAGTTTAGGTCACAAATTCAGGCATAGGAGATGTCTCTATCCACCCCACCCATTACCATTTGAGGAATGTGAAAAATAGGAGCCAGTGGCGATTCAAATTGTTCATGTCTGGTGTGGTCCGTGATGGGGGAAAACGGGCTCTCTCAACTCCTGCAAGTGTGAAGTTGGATGCAGTCCTTTTGGATGATGATTAGGTAATATGTATCCTTTGACCTAAGAGTTCCATTTCCAGGAACTTATCCCACAGATATACTTGCCAAGTACACAAAGATATATGCACACTACTTTAAAATTGCAAAACATCAGAAACAAACTAAAGGTCATTCTATAGACAGTAGTTAAATAAATTATGGTAGAGACACACAATGAGAACACTGTAGCCATTCAAAAGATGAGGCAAATCATTTTGTGGCCAATGTGCAATATGTCCATGATCTATTAAGTGGACAAAATAGAATAGTGTAATCCCATTTGTGTTAAACAAAGAGGTATATATATGTAATTGCACAGAAAAATTGCAGGAAGGGTTATGTGAGAAACTGCTAAGCTTGTGTTCTTTTGAGAGGTAGTAGCATGGCTATTTCTGTAATCAGAACTCCTCCATAGTAGAAAAAGCACCAAACCAGGAGAGCCAATAAACTGGGACTTGGTTCCAAATCTACCGCTAAGTAGTTGGGTGGCGTGTGCAAATTCACCGACTCACTTGGGGTCTTGTTTTTTTTCAGCTAGGAAATGAAAAGGATTTCTAATGTTCATCCACCTATTAAATTCTAGAGGATTTTAACTTTTTACTTTTACCCTTTTGCTGTTTTAAATTTTTATGCCATGTGTTAATTTTACAATAATTCCTTTAAAAATGGCAAATGTAGGTCAATTTCTGCCAGCAGCTTCACACTAGTGAAGGGAGATTTTTGGAAAGCAATAATGCAATTGGTCTCCCATGTTTTCCAGAGGAAGAGCTACTGTTTATCTTTCCTAATTCTTAGAGCCATGGGGAAATGCTGACAAGGGAAGCAGAGGCCCTGGGAATGGAATAGCTGAAAGCAGAAATTGAGTGAGCCCAACACCTGAAAATCAGCCAATCTCCCACAAATGTGCTCCAAAGAGGCTGTAGGAGGGAGGTTTGAGCAGTTCTGGAAACCTCACAGAATAAAATGTTGGCTCGATGGGCCATCTCACCAATGAGGGGGCTGGTGGTGCTTGTAGAGCCGAATGCTTAAAGCACAGTCCAGGGGCTCTAGGATTAAATTTGAGCTGTGCTGCTGGCTAGTTTAGTTATATGACTTTGGGGAAGTCATCTAAGGGTTCTAACTCTCCAGTTCCTCATCTGTAAAATGGAGGTAATAACCCTATCAGAATTGTCCTGAGGATTAAAAAAAACAAGTCAGACATTCAGTCTGGTGCCAGGCACATACTAAGTACTCATTAGATAGCAGTTTTCTCATTATTTCTGTTTCTAATTTCACTTCTTTGTGACTATAGTTAATATGAGTTGTTTCCAGGCTATTAAAAAGCAATAAAAGTAGGAATACCAAAGTAGTGACACAAAATAATGTTTCATTAAAAAGATACTAAACTTCATTTGGATTTACTTCAATAGAGAATCGGAATTTTAGAGCTGGATGGAGGTTAGAAATTATCTGTATTTCTTCAATCAGAAACCAAAGCCCATAGTAATTTGCCAAAATCACATAACTTGTTAGAAGCCACACACCTCCCAACTCCCGTCCTAGAGTTTTGTCCACTATAATAGAAATTCTAATTTCTAAGAAAAAGCAAGAGAGAAGAGAAAAAGAAGCATTACTTGCAATGTGGATTCTTGGAGAACATTCTAATCCTACTAGATCCCTGCTGAGGTTGGAGGGTCAACCTATAGAATAAAACTTGATGTATATTGACCCGTGACTTCTATCAGAAAAATCTTTGAATTAAGGGACTGCAAAATTAAGATGTATTTTGCCTGCTGTGTTTCCTCCCTCTTTCTCTCCCTCCCTCCCTTCTTTCTTTTTTTTTCTTTCTTTTCTCTTTTCTTTTCTTTCCTTTTTTTCCTTCTTTTCTATTTTTTTCTGATTATTTTCATGAAGCTACTAAGCATGACTTAATCCAGACTGCCAAATTATGGCTGAAAAATAATTGCCAACAAAACCATCCATTGTCCTAAATGAAATGGATAATATATTACTGGACTCCATGATTAAATGGCAAAAACATGAGCCTTATAAATAGCATGTGTGCATTGAGCAATGAGGCCGTGTCAATTTCCTTACACACACACAAGAGGCAATAAGAATATAGTATTAGTGCTTAATTGACAATGTTGGAAGAGTAAAGCTTCCCTGGGGGGTGTGATGTGAAAACACCAACATTTGTAAGGACTTGTGTTATAGTCTCCCACTGGACATTATTGACATTAATGGCATATAAATCTGAATTCTAATATTGTGCTTATAATGTGTTTTCTGAGAAACAATTACTGATTATATTATGGCACAGTGAGTAGAACCTCAAATAAGAATCCTTGAAACTAGAGTTTTGATACCAGGCTTTCACTGACTTGCTTGCTACATATTTCTTGGCAACTCAATTTCTTTTGCTGTGACAAAAATTCCTAATCAGTAAAACAGAATAATATTCTGCATAAGAATATATATAGTATAATACTTCCTCAATTGTTAGAGTTAAATTTTCTGAAAATCTTAGAAATAGGAGACTTTTAGCTGAGGAACCGAAGACCTTCTGGAAAAAATAAGGTTAGGGAGATGAGCATGTTAACTAAACCTGTGGAAATTAAATGTACACATATTAGCGTCCACTAAAAATGTTAATATGGCACATTATGTATGCTAAAAGACATTTTATATGTTTGGTAGGCAGAATTCTATGCTGGTTCCCAAGATTACCTCCCCGATGTGTACACCCTATATAATCTCCTCTCTTTGAGTGTGGGCGGGACTTATAAATATGATGGGATGTCACTCTCATGATTAAGTTACGTTATATGGCAAAGGTGAAGGGATTTTGCAGATTTAATTAAAGCCCCAAATCAGTTGATTTTGAGTTAATCAAAAAAGAGACACTGAATGGGACTGACTTAATCAGTTGATCCCTTTAAGAGAGGGTGTGAGGTCAGAGAGAGAAAAATCACACTCTCTCTTGGCCTCATGAGTTCTACAGCTGTAAGGAAAGGAATTCTGCCAACAATCATGTGAGCCTGGAGACCCACAAACCTCAGATGAGCCCCAGCTGATACCTGTATTGTAGCGTTGTGAGACCGAGCAGAGGGCCCAGCTAACCAGGCCCCAACACCTGGCATATGAAAATTGACATCATAAAGTGTGTTGTTTTAAGCCACTAAATCTGTAATATTTTGTTATGAAACAATTTTAAACTAATACAGTATCTTAATTTAGTGAGTGGGTCTCTGTGTATAATATTAGTCTGCTTGTGTTAGTTTCCTATGGCTGCTAACAAAGTACCACAAATATGGTGACTTAAAACTACTAGATTTATTCTATTACAGTTCTGGAGGTCAGAAGTTCAAAATTAGTTTCATTGGGCTTAAGGTCAAGGCATCGACAGGGCTGGTTCGTTTTGAAGGCTCCGAGGAGCGAATCCATTTCCTTGCCTTTTTTAGCTCCTTGTGGCTGCCTGTATTCCTTGGTTTGTGGCCTCTTCCTCCATCTGCAAAACACATCACTCAAATTTCTGCTTCCATCATCTATATCACCTTCTCTTCTCATTCTGACTCCTCCTACGTCCCTCTTATAATTACTGTTGCAATTACATCGGGGCCAACTGGATAATCTAGAGGAGGGGTTCCTAACATTTTTTGTTCCACAGACCCCTTTGCCAGTCAGGTGGAATGAATATTACTGTAATTTATTTATTGCATACATTCATAAATGCTAGATTTCAGTTAGAGGTCAGAGAAAATAAAGATAATTTATTTTTTTCAATTCAAGCTCACAGACACCCTGAAATCTTTCCATGGACCCTAGTTAACAACCCCTGATCTAGAGTAATCTCCCCATGTGAAGATCCTTAACTTAATCACATCTGCAAAGTCCTTTCTGCCATAAACGGCAATGTTCACAGGTTTCAGGAATTAGGACATGGACAGCTTGGGGGGATCATTAGCCTACCACAGTCAATCCTCTGACCCCCAAAGATTCACTTCCATCTCACATGCAAATTGCATTCACTCCATCCCAAAGTCCCTGAAAGTCTCAACCTATTATACTGTTGCTTTGATCCTGAGATGACTGTTGGATATAAGGGTGTAGCATTGTTGATGGTAATGATGATGGCAATGGATGGAAATTCAATTTCTCAGGATGAGTGTGCTGGAAGCATTAGTAAGCTTTTTAACTGTCAAACTTATTTGTCCACATACCCTTAGAGTACCTTCTCTACCTTTTCTTAGAGAGCATAAAGCATAGACCAAGCAGGCTCGTTTCAAAGGTCTATCTGCAACTCCTTAGAGAGTTATTTAGAATCATTCAAACTTTGTCTGTGAATCTATTCTTAGACTTTCCTAATGCCCTTGCACAAAGTAGAATCTTTAAGTATCAGGTCTTTATAAATTGATTTCTGTGCAAGTCTTTGGTTCTCTCTGTTATTCTTTGAAAAGTGCTGGATGCTTTAGCAGTTAGCAGGAATGCTGTGTGGTGCCAAAGCACACTGGCTCTCTTAACTTGAACATGTTGCCTGTGGTTTCTTTAATTCATTTATGCACTCAATCAAATGTTCAATAATGGCTCTCTGAAATTATCACAAAAACAGCCTGGTAGTAAGACAAAACTGAGTTTATTGTTACCACAGAAAGGGTAACAAATGGTTATAAAGCAAATACAGTATAATTACCAGCCACTACATTGTTAGAATCTTGGTGTATCACAGAAGGGAGAGGGCAAAATAAGATATTTATAGAGTCTTAGAGTCTGATTTAAGGCAGGTCTTTCAATGTGAGGGCTGTATTAGAACTGGATAAGAATTAACGATATGCTAGTTTAGGATTGGTGGACACAATAAGGCAAATATTTAGAGGCCAGTGGTTCAAAGGACCTTGGAGAGTAAGCAGTTGTTTGATGCTATCTATTTCACATTTGAAAAGTTTGATCTTCATTTAAATGTTTTTTAGGGAGTTTCTGAAATGAACAATAAAAGTTGTTTGCAGCTTTTATCATCCTGGGTAAGATTATCCTGGAATAATAAACTCATGTTGATTAAGAGAGGGAAATAGTTAAGTCATGTTAGTGGGGCAGTAAGCTATGTGGATATAAATGGTTTTGGTTATCAGAGCAAATATTGCTTGAGTTCATACTAAGAAGTAGTGGAAATATAATGATAGACAGAAAGGACATGATGCTGAGAGACAATTGGAGAAAACAAGTAAAGTTAAAAAAAACTTCAGCTATTTATATGAACAAAATGATGCAGACAGCATAATTTCATCTCTATAAATGTAAAACAGCAAACAAGCACTCCAGGTACCTGAACTATAATCTTTAGGGATGCAAACATAGATGGCAAAAATAGAAAAGAAAGAAATTTATTTCCATAAAAATCAGAATAATGGTCACTTTAGCAGGGAGAGACGGGACTGTGATCTGGAAGAGATGATTGGGGGTTTTTGGGGTGCTAGTGATATACCATTTCTTGACCTGGGTTGTAATTATGCAAGTATCTGCTTTATAACAGTTTGTTAAACTCTAATATAAGTTTTATGCACTTTTCTGGTTGTATGTTTACATTTCACAATACAAATACTTTAAAATGCCAATTATAAAATTGTAGAGTCTGATAAGTGCTGTGGTATGGAAAGTACTGAAAGGCCAACTGGGACTACAATGGTATTTTATGGCAAATAGATTTTAGAGTCAATGTAGGAGGCAAAACTTTACATATGATCAAAATTCCTTAAAATCCCATGAGAATATATAATTTTGTACATAGTGAACCACTTCCTACAAAGTTCATCAACGTATGTTGTTGGATTTGCATAATTTTAATGTGTGCTGGCATGACTCTCCTGAACTCCCTGATGTAAGAATCTGAGCAAGAGATGAAGATAACCTTGGTTAGGATAATGGCAGTGAAGTTTAAGAGAGACTGATGGATATTAAAGATATTTACGAGTTTCAGTCAAACAGATCTTGGTGGTTGTTTCGTTGGGGGAGAAGAAAAAGGTTTACCAAAGACATGTGCTAGAGCTGACAGGATACAGTCACAATCACTGCTCTTTCCCATACAAATATGGGAGGGTCTTGAGAATGAACTGATCCACACATTGTCCTGACTTCAATTATCTGCATTCTGATGACTCTTTACTTCCACCTCACAAGTCTCACAGAAGCTTCAAATCTACATACACAATAGCTTGAGTGGACGTCCCCAGTGAATAATCCATGGGCACATTGAGCTCAAAATGTCCAAAATTCTACTCATAGTTTCACCCCCCAAAACTACTCTCGTTGTTTTTCCTACTCAGGAAATGATATCAACATATATCTAGTGTGGTATGATCTTATCACTTTTCTTTAGGTTATAGTCCTTGATTTGCATCACCCTTGCTGTCAAAGGTTTTATCTGGCCTGCTTCTGCATACCTTCCTGTAAATTCAGCTTTGGTACTCTCAGTTTTGTTCATCTTGGCATTCTTAAGAAGTGCCACCTCCCCTAAACACTTACCTGATCATGTCCTGCTCCCCACTATTGCTCTTGGGCAAAAGATCAAAATCATTAACATAACCTGCAAGGACCTGTGAGGTCTGGTCACTGGAGACTAGCCAGCCTCATCTCCTGTTATGCCCCTTTCCCTCTGTGCTCCAGTCTCACTGGTCAGTTTTCTTTTCTGAAAATGTGTTATACTCTTTTTCACCATGGAGCCTTTGTATAAGCTTTTACCTCTTTCTGGAACATCTCTCTCTCTCTTACCCTCTCTTCCTCTCTCCTTCTCTCCCTCCCGCCCTCTCGCCGTCTCCTTCTCTCCCTCTCGCCCTCTTTCCCTCTCTCCCTCTCCTACTCTCCCTCTCTCCCTCTCTGTCTGATTAACATCCATTATTTTCATATATCAACTCAACCTTTCCTGAAATGACTTCCTTGACTCCTTAGACTAATTCTACCTCTAATTATATGCTCTCCTAGTGTCATATACTTATCCTTTATGGTGCTTAACAAAATTATGGTTTGATATTTATTTGAGAGAATAACCTTTGATTAATGTTTGTATCCCCTACCAGAGGAGGGCAGGGCCTCAGTTTGCTTTTGCTCAGCTTTGTAACCTCGCACCCAGTGCAATTCTTGGCACATAATAACTACACACTTATTAAACATTTATTGAATGAAGGAAAGAAGTGATGAATAAGCATTATATGATACATTGCAAGTTAAGATAATGACAGCAATAGGTATACCTCTAGCACCTATGTGTGACCAAAAGGAAAGACCCTCTTGTTTTGACTTTGGCCTGTTTTTAAAGATGCTTAGATATAAAAATTTTCCAAGAAAGTTTTTAGATCTCTGTGATTTGATTGGGAGTTTATCACTTTGAAAGTATCTAAAGAAGGAAGCCAACATAGCTTTGTAATATATTGTTTTTCCCATGGCTTCTATGAACTGGGTCTTTTGTTTATAGAATCAAAATAAAGCAAATTCTAAGCAATTTGTGATACAGTATCATCAGAGGGATGATTAACTGATGATACTGCAGAGGGAATTGGTTATCACCCATTTTCCTCTATTTTATTCAGCTGCCCTAAGTATCCTTTCCTTTTTCAAGTTTAAGTTTTGTTTTCTTGGGTTTCTTTTTTTAAGTAATGAGTCTTCTGTTAAGCCTATAATTAAGATGATTCTGATGTTTGTTCACTTCACGGAAAGTTAGAAGCATTGGACTATGTCTATTTTTTTTAAAGGTAAAATGGCATTTCATTTTGATAGTGCACTTAAGATATAATACTATTTTACACATTTTTAGAGGGGCCTTAAGTTATTACTAAGATAAGTGCTATCTACCTTACTTTTTAATTTTTTATGTAATTTAACATATGCAGAAATGTTTCAAGAATAGTATAAGGAACTCCTGTATACCCTTTATCTAGATTCAACAATTGTTTAAATTTTTTCCCATTTGCTGTATCATTCTCTCTCTTTTCTTGTGTAGATTGAGAGTCAGTTGGAAATATCATGCCTTAACTGCTAAAAATTTAACTACTATTTCATAAAAATAAGGACACTGACCATACTATCATCGTGATGGCAGAGTGAGAAGCTTCAGGGCTCCATTCCCCCATAGAAGCTCTAAACAATCAGCAAGAACACACAGAAACATCTTTCACAAAGCTCCAGAAAACAGTTAAGGTCTTGCAGAAACAGAATGAGGGTCAAATCAAGAAAAAAGTACTTAAAAATGGTAGGAGCTCATGTTGTCTTGGTGTGTCCCTCTGCCATCCCCTCACCTGCTCAGCAAGGAACCAGTCTGCAATCCCAGTGCAGGTACCTGGTCCTGGTTCTGGAGGGAGCAGAGAAACCCTTATCTACATATGGGAGCATGTATGTCTTGCCCAATCTCTCTGGTAGCAACCCAAAAGACTGAACCAGGGCACCTGTCATAGACTCACCATCCCATAAGTTACCCGGCACATAGAAGGCAATTCACAGAGCTCTCCTACAGAAATTATGGAACAGCAGTCAGGTCATGCTGCCTTTGGCAAGGGATTGCCAGCAGTAGGACATACAGTACAGTGCTGGGACTACAAGGAAATTGTTTTCTAGGGAAGAGGGTACTTTTGTGGGTGTAAATAGGAATTCTAAGGGCCACACTGTGCATGCCCAAAGCCAGATGCCTGTATAGAAAGGATCAAGGAGGCCTCTATATTTTCACCTGGAGCTATTCTCTAAACTCATAGTATTCATAAGCTCTGAAGGAGAACACTCCTACAGGTCAATCTGCAAAGACTGGGAAAGGTGATTTCTTTTTTTCCTTCTCTTTGTTTTTGTTAGCTCCTGGCATTCAGTGAAAGCTCTGCCATAACACTAGCTGGATAAAAGCTCACAGAACAGATGCCTCAGAGTCTACATTCCAGGGATGCATTTAAATATCAAAATGTTCAGGTTTAAATAAAAGATTACAAAACATATGAAAAAAAAAATGGGGCCGGCTGTAGCCCAATTGGTAGGGTGCCGGTTTACCACATGGGAGGCCCCGGGTTCGGTTCCCGGGGCCTCCTCAAGCCAGCAGACCTCCTTGAGAAGGTAAGCCGCCGCAAGCAGGCAGGCCGCCGTGCAGTGAGCTGACTCAGCGGGTCGCCGCACCTGGGGGAGACAAGCAGACACAGAAGAACGCAAAAGATGAACACAGCAAGAACAAGCAGAAAGGGGGGGATATATAATAAATAAAAAATAAATCTAAAAAAAAATATGAAAAAACAGGAAGCAATGATCCAGGCAAAAGAAGATTAAAGCATTAGAAGCCATTGATGAGAAAGACCAGACTTGGGACTCATCAAAGACTTTTCAAAAATGGTCCTAAATATGATCGAAGAGCTAAAGGAAAACATGGACAAAGGACTAAAGGGAATCAGGAAAACAACAGGTGAACACAAAGAATATCAATAGAGAGATGGAAATTATGAAAAGGAACCAAACAGAGCTAAAGACTGGCATAACAGAAATTAAAAATTTACTGGATGGGTTCAACAGCAGATTGGAATGGCAGAAGAGAGAATCAATAAATTTGAAGATAAGACAATTGAAATCATCCAGCCTGAGGTGCAGAAAGAAGAAAGAATGAAGAAAAGTAAACAGAGCCTGAGGAACCTGTGCAATACGAAGTGTACCAATATTACATGTTGTGGGAGTCCCAGAAGGAGAAAAAGTGAGAAAGGGGCAGAGAGAATACTCAAAGAAATAATGGATGAAAATTTCCCAAATTTAATTAAAGACATGAATACACACATCTAAGATTCTCAACAATCTCCAAACAGACCCACCATGCAGCACATTATAATCAAACTGCCAAATGCCAAAGATAGAGAGGGAATTCTGAAAGTCACAAGAGAGAAATAATGTGTCATATACAGGGGAGCCTCCACAAGATTAAGTGCCAATTTCTCATTGGAAACCACAGAAGGCAAGAAGGCAGTGGGATGACATATTTAATGTACTGAAAGTGAAAGACTGCCGACCAAGAATTCTATATCTGATAAAACTGTCAATCAAAAATGAGAGCGAGATTAAGACATTCTGAGATAAACAAACACTGAGTGATTTTGTCACCACTAGATTAGCCCAAGGAGAGATGATAAGGAGAGTTTGTAGGTTGAAAGGAAAGGATAATAGACAATCGTTTGAGACTGCTTGAAGAAACAAAGATCTCCAGTAAGGGTAGCTACATGGGTAAATATAAATTCCAATACTATTGTAAAATGTTAAAACTGGTGATTGGTATCTGGGGGGATAGGGGTTTTTGCAGTTTCTCTGTAAGAGGTTAATATTATTTTGGTAACTGTCCTATATGTTTGAAAGTATTTCAAATTAAAAAGTTAAAAAAATTTTTTTAAAGAATATTCTGTTATATATCCACAGTAATGTTTTCAAAAATCAGGAAATTTAACATTGATAATACTATTTAATCCACAGTCTATATTCAAATTTCATCAATTGTCTCCACAAAGTCGCTGTATCTATTTTTGATGACGTTCAGGATCCAATTTGGGATCACCATTCCATTTAATTGTCATGTTTCTTAAAGCTTCATTCTGGAAGAGTTCCTCAGGCTATCTTTGTCATTCTTGACCTTGATACTTTTGAAGAGTACAGGCCAATTATTCCGTAGAATGTCCCTCAATTTGGGTTTGTCTGTTTCCTCATGATTAGATTTGGGTTCTACATTTTGGCAGGAATAACACAGATGTGATAGTCTCATCTATTTTTGTAGCTGAAGTAGAGAATAAACTAAAACATCTTACTTATCCAGATCTCAGTTATTGAACCCACTATTTTAACTGGAATATATTTGATAAAAACAACAATAAAGTAAAGATGTGTGCTGCCAAAATCAGTATCATGTCATCCACATGGAGCAGATATTTTAGTGAGTCTGATTTGGTTTTGTGTGTCTAGAGGGTAGGGGGAGGGGTGGGTGATTAGCGTTGTTACACTGTTAAGTGTTGTGATATCCAGGCTTGTGCCAGTAGAAGAATCTCCTTGCCAAAGGATTTAGACTCTTAAACTCTGCATCTTGGCAGTGTCTTGAATTAAGGCCAAAACAAGTCATCCCAGAATAGGAAAATTCTAATAATCTTTCTGCAGAGTGGTTTCAAGGTTGCACACTCCAGGAAAAATTAACATGTGAAGATTTGTGTATCGAAGTCACTTTAAATGATTACATTAGCAGAGACTGAAAACACCCTGCAAATTATTTCAAGTTATAAGGATGCCCATGTATAGACGATCTAAGTACAAGAACATCAGCAAACCCTAGAAAGTAAAGAATCTAATCCAGCCCAAAGGCTCTTCCTTTAGCCACTCGGACTAAGTTTTTACATTAAAAAAAAAAAAGAAACTGGGAATTGATACTAGAACTCAGTTGAGGTTTAATGATATATTTATGTCATGTTAGCTGTACAGAGAAGCGTATATGGTTCTCTTTAAAGAGTGTGATTTCTGTCATTTCTCAATGACTCTTTGTGTTGCTATAGTGTCTGAAATTAAAGAATTCTTCAAGAAAGATTTGTGTGGGATCAATTCTACTTAACCACTGCAATTAAGAGCCTGGATGGCTAGAGTAAGCTGAAGCAGGTAAACAGCACCTCCTGGGTGGGGTGGCCAGATTTAGAAAATAACAACACAGGTTGCCCCATTAAAGTTGAATTTAAGATAAATAATATATTTTCAGTAGAAGTATGCCCCAAATATTGCATCCTGAATTTCATCTGTCAATCCTACTCTTAGGGAAAACTATTTTTGCCTCACTGAGCTACCCTTAAGGAAAGCTCCAAAGTGTAGGTGTATTACTCCCAGCAGATCTCCTCTTGGCACTTAGCACTTTTTTTTCATTTTATTTCATTCAGAGTTCTAATGGGTTATCTGGTTTCAAAGCCTGTAGAATATTAGGAACAATACTTCTGCACTGTAACATGAACAACAGTGATTACTTGGCAACAAGGGAACAGCCAGAACAACTTTAAAAACACACAGACACAGGATAGGCTACCACAGAATCCGAGGACCCAGTATTCCCGTCTTCCCTAGATATTGCCTTACCCTACGGTCCCATGCTGTCACTTGCGCTTGATATAAGGATCTCAGGACATAAAGAAGAACTCAGATTATATTTAGAATATAAGTTTAAGAGTTATCTGAGATCCTTTATGGAAGTATTAATAGAATAACTACTAAATAAATGTAAGTAAATAAACACTTAAAAAGGCAAAGCAATGCATGATATGTTTGACAGATGTTAAAATTTAAAATGACAATGTTTTGGTAGTTTAAAAAAAGGAAAACCTTTAGCTATTGGGAAAATATAGCTGTCTAGAACAAATTATTTTCTGAGATTTCTGAACTTTAGGTGTTTTCATCTTACTACTTTGGATCCAGTTCTTTCCAAATAATTAAACAGTTTTGAAGCCTTTAAGATCTTAATCCAAACTGCCTGAGGCAACTGTTTGTTGTTTCAAGTATGAGTTCAACAAACTTTTAGAAACCTTGACATACGAAAAGACTAAGTCAATTTGTTGGGGGGAAGGGAGTGAGTGAGTGTGGGCTATTTTCATTTCCGAAAGAAATATTTTGTCTTAAACGAAAGGATTCACCACTGGGAGTCCTTTTAAAGCTGAGCAACTTTCCTGATCTAAAATACCATTTAATTAATAGCCCTATTTTGTAAATTTTTATGCCTTCATTTTGCAAAGATAAATATGTCACAGAACTGGGCTGTGCAGATGGACAGAATTCTCTTAAATTAGGTCCTTAAAAAGTGGAATATGGATATAGACACAGAGTGAGACAGTCAAGTGTCAAAAGAAATCTGTCGGCTTTTTAGCAGTTGAATAATTCAGAAGATATGCATTAAGCCAACTTCCTAATTTCCCATTTCCCCCCTCTCTAATTCTTTCCTTTTCATCCTGTGATCTTTCTTCTTCATCCCTCAAAGCTATTTGTTGCAGAGATGCCCTGGAAAGCAGGTGGTCTTCCTTATATCACAGCATCTGCTGCTCAGAATGAGGGGCTAAAGATCTAAAAGCAACGGAAATGAAACCCGCAGTCCTATAAGTGCCTTTTTAAAAATGGCTTTGTTTTTGATGATTTTTTTGTTGAATCAACTGGAACATTTTTATTGTTCACAATAAAGCAAATTGTCTAAAGGCAATGATCCTCTTCCTTTTTTGTTTTTGATACTGGGGTTTGTTTCTGTCTCACCATTTTCTGGATCAAGTTATTTCCTAAGATTTTGCAAATGATGTGGGTGGCTGCAAATGCGTTGAAGGTTTTCCTTAAGCCATTTGTTAATAATATCCTCTCAGTGTTGACTCCAGTCTTTATAGCTGTGATGATTATTGAAGCTTCAAGGGCATGGTGGTATTTTTTTATGCTTTTAGCCTTAGGGGAGAAAAGAATTCCCGGGAGGACTTTTGGCTGGCCTATAATCTTCCAGAAAGGAGAAATCAGAGAGCTAAGGCTGAAAGGCTGATTTTTTTAAAAAAACTATCTAAACCTGAATGGGCACTGTGGTGTAGTAGGAAGAGCAGGTGTTCAGGGCTCAGATACATCTGAATTTAAATTCTAGTTCTGTCACTTACTAAATGAGTAACATTTTGTCACTTAGGATTTTGAGCCTCAAGTTCTTATCTGTAAATAGATATATTGTATGTTACTTATTTTACAGGTAGGAAAGATCTTTGAGCCTCAGTTTCCTATCTGCAAGATAGGTATAATAATACTCATCTCACAGAGTCACTGAAAAGACTAAATGAGAGAAGAGGGCTGGTCACACGGACCCTCAAGAAATATTAGCCTCTTTTGAGGATCACCTCCTTTGTCTCTGTCTCTTCTTCTGCCCAGCCCACATAAACATCTACATATACTTACGCGGGACTAACATTTTTCACTGTATCCTCTGTCTTTCATGGGGAAATTCTGGATGAGATGGGAACCTGTCCCAGCCTGTCATGCTGTTGAAGTGAACTTTGATTCACAAACAAAACCCTTTGTCTAAACCGAGAACTTCCCGGGGTAGGGCCTACCTCAACTCTATTGACACTGTCCACAGAGAGGAAGTTGGGACAACCTTGTGTGGCAGAGGCATTTCCTCTTTGAACTCCTGCCCAGTCTTTCCTTTTCTGGTTTACTCCATAGCTATGAAATGTGATAGTAAGCCCCTGGGGTTCACTGTTTTAAGGCTATGAACTAAAAGCTTTCAGTTTGTCTAACAATACAAATGGCCCTCCCATGCCTTTAACAGCTATCAATTAGACATGGTTTTTGGAATGACAGGTAATTGCCAATTGCCGTCATTTTGTTCTCTTTCCTTACTTCTTCCTTCCTCTCTTTCCTCCTTTTCTCCTCTAGGCTGGTAACTCTTACCTCCCCCAAGCTGATTGGCAGGCACACAGTGGAATTCTCACACTGGGCCACCAGGCCCAGCTTTGTGGAATTGTATATTGGGTGACTTTTGTTCTCTTTAGTCTCTTGGCCCTTCTGGATTTCTGCTTCTGGCTTCAGTGTCAGCTGCTTGAATTGTGGATTGGCCAAGATGGATACACCCTGTGGTAGGTTGAATTATGTACCCCAACAAACACAGTTTTTTAATATTGCTCTGCATCCTGTGGATGTGACCCCACTGCAAATAAGACCTCTTCAAGATGTTATTTTGAATTAAGGTGTGGCCCATCTGAATGAGAGTGCGTCTTAATCCATATTAAAGGAGGCTTTATAAAGAGAAGAAACATGAAGACAGAAGTTAGAGAAGGCCACACAGGAAGAAGCTAGAATTCAGCAAAATGGAAAGACCTGAAAAAATAGTCACATGATGGGAGGAAGAAATAGAAGCCAAAGAACACCAAGAATTGCCAGTAGCAGGCACCGGAATGTTATGGCTTTGAGAGAAAGCAAGCCTTTCCAATACATTGATTTTGGATTTCTTCTAGCCTACGAACCATGAGCCAATAAATTCCTGTTGTTTAATCAATCCATTGTGTGGTATTTGTCATAGCAGCCTGGCAAAGTAAGACCTCCCGTTCCTAAAGACTATGGTATGGAATAATGTCATGAGCTAGAAAGAAAAGTTATCAAATTAATGCATTGTGCTTCTGCTTACATTTCCAATGGGAAATCAGAGAATTAAACAGGTGATTTGAAAGAAGTATAATTAAGTGCTACGATAAAAGTAAACACATCTGCCTATATGAATAAAGAATATTTAATCATTTTTTTCTCTTGACCAGCTGCTTTTTATTTCCCTTTGAAACCTTAAAAAATTACAGTTTTATTGGGGATAATTTACATATCATTTGTAAGTGTAAAATTCAATGATTTTTAATAAATTTATAAAATTGTGCAATCATCAAAATAATTTGATTTTAGAACTTTTCCATCACCCCTAAATTTCCCACAAGCATGTTTGCAGTTAATCTCCACTTGCATATCCCTAACTCCAGGCAACCATTCATTCTGTCTCTATAAATTTGCCTTTCTGAATGTTACATTCAATGGAATCACATAATATGTAGCCTTAAGCTTCTGTCATTTACCATAATATTTTTTAGGTTAATAAATGTTTTAGCATGTATCTTTTTATTGTTGAATGATATTCCATTGTATGGATATACCACATTTCATTTATCCATTCATCAGTTTGATAGGCACTTGGATTGTTTCCAGTTTGGGGCTCTTATGGCAATACTGCTATGAAAGTTTATGTACAAGTCTTTGTAGACACATGTTTTCATTTATCTTGAGTAGATTCTTAAGTTTAGAATTGCTGGTTCTTTTGATAAGTTTATATGCAATTTTAAAGAAATAGTCAAACTGTTTAGCAAAGTAGATGTACCATTTTTCTTCTTCAGCAATGTATGAGGGTTCCAGTTTCAAACACATGCTCAACAACACCTTTGTGCTTTCTAAAAATTGTTATTACAGCCATTCTTGTGAGTATGCAGTGGTAACTCATTGTGGTTTTAATTTTGCATTTCTCTAAAGACTAATACCGTTGACCATGTTTCATGTGCTTATTAGACATCCATATGTCTTTGCTGAAATGTCTATTCAAGTCTTTTTGCCCATTTTCCTTTTATTGGGTTTTAACAGTTCTTTATATAGTCTGGACGCAAGTTCTTTATCAGACATGTTTCTTGAAAATATTTTCATCTATTCTGTGGCACATCTTTTCATTTTCTTAAAGGTGTCTTTTGAAGCACAATGCTTCTAATTTTGATGAAGTTGAATTTATCAGTATTTTTTCTTTAATGGCTTATGCTGTTGATATCATATTCAAGAACTCTTTGTCT
>PVKH010011335.1:0-12101 GCA_004027955.1 Chaetophractus vellerosus
TGAATATTCTCTGAAAGAGAACTAAGAACAACCAGCAAAAACCGCAAGTAAATGAAATTGCTAAATACTTAAGAACAAGTACTATTGATACCTTTAAAAATCCATGTTTATTTGCAGAGGAGGACAGCCCCAAAATGCAATGTAAGAATAGAGGGTCTGAGATCTCTAATAACAATGGCAAGAACAACAACTAACAACTAACGTGTAGCTCTTTGACATACTTAATTTTCACAACCTTCAGGTGTAATGAACCATTCCAGTTGAAGGTTAAACCATACCAATCGAAGGATAAGCCATTTGACCTGGAAGAAGTTAAATAATGATTTCTTCCAGGGTCACACAGCCAGAAAGTGGCAGAGGATGGAAGGAAACTATGAATCCTTCCTTTTCTCCATTGTGTTCATACCTCATGTCCTTCTCTCCCCAGGATAGCCCCAGTTTACATGTTTTGGCTTCCGCCTCATAGTTAAATTGTTATAAATGTTAGTTATTGTTATAAATACTTCTCCCATTCAATTTGTGCCCTTGTTTGGATGATAAATCATATGATCATGTCAAATAATGTAATAAATAGAATAAAATATAGGGAAAAGAGAATAAATGAAGTAAGAGTGGATGGTTGAGATGTGGAGGTGACAGGTGGAGAAATAAAATCATAACAGGAAAGCATTGAAAGAATAGAGAGACACTGGAAATTATAGGACAAAAATGGAAAGAGAAGCAACCAATTTCAAAATTTGGAGGAAGAAAAGAAAGAGAAATGACTCAGATTAAAATGTCAGCTTATTTTGAGAGTCATGAGGAACCTAAGTTCAACCTTACATGTTTTATTTGCATATCACAAATCCATGGCTCATTGCAATTTCTGAGATATTTAATTAGGAAAGAAAACACAAGTAAATTGTGGAAATATCCATAACTGATACTCATTAAAGTGGTCATTTAAAAACGATTTGCTCTAAACCCAAGTTGCTTCTATACAAGTGACTAAGTTGCACTTACATCTTCCTTTAGCAAAAACTACAGGCAGTGAGGAGACTAGTAAATATTAAATTGAAATGTATGTCCGGATATTGCTCAAATATATTGGTATATATTGCTCAAATAAAAATCTGGAAAAATCCATAAACCCCTTGCTCATTTCTATTTGTCACTAGATCCTTTTCCTCCACACCTTGCCACACCTTTGGAAGGAAAAAATTGTTTTTAAGCTATATAACTAAAATCTTGTTCTTAGAGAAACTACCTAAAGTTCTTTGGACCTGGGGGTTGCAGTGCAAGCTTTCTTTTTTAGGAGGTACCAGGGATTGAGTCCAGGACCTCATACATGGAAAGCAGGTCCTCAACCACTTAAGCTCAATCTGTTCCCCTGCAGTATAAGTTTTGATGTTGGTATCTTCATTTCCTCAAACTTAGAGACAGTGTATCAAATTTTCACCTTTTATTATTCCTTTGCTACTTCTTTATGGCCCTCCCTGTTCATTTGTTTCTTCCTCTTATTATTGAATGACAGTTTCTCTTCCTCCTTATTTCTCCTGTTAATATGGCCTCCCCAAGCCTTCTTCCTATTTGCTACTACTCCTTTCCTACCCACTTTCTACCCTTTGACAATGAGTCTATATTGAGTCTATAATGATAATCATGTTGTCTTCAGAGAGGCAATGGACCCTGAGACCTTGCTTCAAGGGAACTGCAACATTGGGGTGTGCTAAAGTACTTCAACTCCAGAACAATTTCCAAAGTTTGAAACTATTTCAGTAAAATGACAGTCTTCCCAAACTTAGAGAAAAATGAATCATTTGCAAATAGTCCCTTTTAATGCCAGATGTATTTCCTAAATTGTTAACCATTTTGAATGGAAATTTTTCTAAACTGACTACACATTTTTCTGCCTTTTGAATTTTGTAAAATTAGCAATGTTACAAGTTTGTAAAAGAAAAAAAAGGGGGGGGGTGGAACCCACCCATCTGCCTATTATTTTAACAAAATAACTAGTATGTTTCCGTATATTCCTTTCCAGTGTTTTAAAATAAAATTACAGTTAAAATCACAGGTGCACTGTATTAAAACAAAAATTTTAAATGAAGAAAAGTAGAAGAAAAATGAACAGGCACAGTATTATTTCAACGGGTTTGCAGGCTCTGGGAAGCCCAGTTACAGACACAAAATGCAGTATAATCTTTAAAATTTAGTCCAGCGGTCCTCAAATTTAAGTGTACATCAACATCACCTGCGAACTTGTTAGAAATGCACATTCTCAGACCCAACCCCAGAGTTTCTGATACAGCAGATCTGGGGTGGGGCCTGAGATTATGCATTTTCAACAAGTTGCTAAATGATGCTGCTGCTGGACCAAGCTTAGATTTGACTCATGAGCTCATTCCAAATTTATAAGAGGGCTCCAAACCTGCCTATTAGACAGAGCTATTTTTGTTTTTCCTCTTATTTAAAATTTTTTTGTTTACCATAGAAATTAATCACGTTTGAGGTGGATCATACTAGTTTGACGATAATACATTAGTTTGTGTAGTTTTAAAACGTTTTCATCTTCTCTTCTCACCCTGGGAAAAGGTGGTCATAATTTCCATGTCGTAAGTGAATACAGTCATCCCTTCCACATTCCGCATGTTAGGGGCACGGCACCCCAGCAATGTGGAAAATCTTTATAAAAATTTTTGGCCTTCCATTCGTACCAGAGAAGTCTCAATTTCGTCTTTCATTATGGAGATCAAGGAACTTTGCCGAGCTCCTCCACTTCCCCAAGTTCTCTGAAAGTGGAGGGTTGCTCTTTCTTTTTGATCACTTCTCCTACATCCTGCCCAAGGGTAGCTAATTTCACTCATGGATTAACTACTAAACACCCTCCCCACCATCACCCACCCCTCCTTATTTAGACTTATTTCTAATGTTTCTAAAGTGCAGGTTTTTGGGGGCCTCTCTCCATACCCCCCTCCAAGTGGGCTTTTCCTCCGCCTCCCTGACTTCCACCCCCTTCCCTCCTCTCCCACTCTGCATTGCTCTTCTGAAACTGCCCGCCCCCGCCAGCGAATCCATTTACCCTCAGACTCCCGGCTTCACACACACCCAGAGCTGGCCTCGCCCCTCACAGTAAACTGAGATCTGATGCATGGGACCAGGAGGAGAACTCACATTTTCTTCCTTCTGGGCCGGGACTTTCTCCAATTTATCAAGCTACCAAAGTACAAATACCAAGGGCAAGGAAGCCACAGATTAAGCAGGACCAGATTACAGGGTCACAATGATGAGATGTCTATGGCTGGCCATCCAGAGGAGGGCCTGGAAAAAGCTTTTTAGCTGCTTCAGTAACTTGTGCTTTCACAAAACAATGCAAGAAGGGAAAATACTATGTCACCTTGAAGTTTATACAGCCTCACTGGCTGAGGGGGCTGATAGTTGCATAGCAGATCAAAGTTCTTACCAGTGGCTGCTTCTTTCTTCAGCCTTGGGTGTACTTCAGGCAGTTCTGCATTCTGTCCTGGTTTGCATAGTAGATCCTGGGGCTTAGGTAGACATCAACTTATTAGCACTGGCAGTTGTCTCTCCACATGGGAGTGAAGGTGAGTGGAGCAAATGCATTATGAGTCTGAATCCTTTGGCCATTATCCAGGCCAGTGGTCTGACTCCCAGATTTCATGTACCTAAAAAGCCGAAACAGAAAACAAAACCCACCACCATCACCAACAAAACTGTTCAGGAGCCAACATAAGGTTGACATTTATTTTATTTTGCTAAGTAAAGATTAAAAAACTACAATCAAAGTGTCTGCAGGTTTATAATTCCATGAAATAATGGCCATGCTAACAGCAAAAAGTTAAGAAAAATTACTTCAGAAAAAAAGAATATTTCTTAAAATTAAATTAATTTAACCTAATGAAACACACATGTTCACGGTCCCTAATCATTTTTTTCCCCTTTCCATTTCACCATTGGCCAACTTTTAGGAAGCACCAATGCTGCATTTAACTACATCAGACTTAAATATCAAGGAGGAGAATATTTGGTCTATTTTTAAATAATTCCATCAAAGGAGATTCTGTAGTTTCTTTGCTTATTGAATTTCTAGTAACCTTTGTGTAGCAGTTTGGCATTATTTATGAATTCTAAAAATTGATATTGCATTATGTTTGTAAACTGGTCTGTTCCTCTGGGCGTGATTAAATTATGATTGAGACTTTGGGTCACATCAGTAGGGCATTGAGTCCCTGCTCTTTGGTGGGTGGGGACTCACAGATAAAAGACACGGCAAAGGACAGAGTTGGAGTTCCAATGCTGAGTTTTGAACTGGAGCCCAGGAAGTGAACACATAGCAGAAGAGCATAAAGGAATAAAGATGGCTCTTAGACACGGCAAAAGCCCTGAGGAGAGAGACAGAGCCATTTGCCTGATAGTCTACAGCTGGCCTTATGGAGAAAGGCAAGGCCTAGACAGCCTCACAGTCTACAGATGACCTTGTGGAGAAAACAGAGGCACTGCACCCAGAGAGAAATGAGCCCTGGGAAGGGAGGAACCCAGGAAGCCTGAACCCTGGTAGATATTGACAGCCATCTTGCTCCCACACATGACAATGGACTTTGGTGAGGGAAGTAACTTATGCTTTATGGCCTGGTAACTGTAAGCTTCTACCCCAAATTAATACCCTTTATAAGAGCCAACAGATTTCTGGTATTTTGCATCAGCACCACTTTGGCTGACTAATACACCTTGTATTGATTCCCATAATTTTAAAACCAAATTTCAAGTGCTAAATTGAGACCTGGCCTATTTCATTATGCCTTCAGTGGAGGGAAAATTTTAACTCTTCACCATTCTCCATGTAACAACACATCAACGGTAATTGGCTCCTTTACTATCTTAACTGTTCCTCACATGTATAATGTTCCATTCATTCTTCCTCTCAACACAGAGATACAGCCCTGGGTGCTAGGCATGCAGTGAGGAAAGCACTCAGTCTTTGGACTCAAGCATCTCATGAGCTAACTGAGGTGTAATCATTGCTAGATCCAGCATAAGGTGGCTCAGAAGAGGCTTTCCAGCTTGCATGAAGTCTTGAAAGAGCCCAGAGATCTGACTAGGACAGAGGAGACGGCCTTCCTCTGGGAGCCCTGGCCCTGGTTAATGGTGGTTGAGAGCGCAGGCTCTGGGTCAGACTGCCCAGGTGCGCCGCCCCTTGCTTTCCATGCTGGGTATCCTTGGGATAGTTAGGCTCCATTTCCTCAACTGTACAATGTGTGTATTAATATATCTACCTCACTGGAGTCGTTATGAGTAATAACCAATGGATGAAGCTTCAATTTTTACTTTCAATTTATTACATCCCTGGCATGTAATAATAATTCAGGAAAAATGTGATGTTAGTTTTCAAGGCACAAAAAAATAGTATGTGTGACATACACTTGGCTTCATTTCCCCATTACCCAGAACAATAAGATTAACATATTAATGCTCAAGGAATAGTATTTGGCCACCTTTATATTAGGCTGTTGGTATTAATGTATCTGTATTTCTATCAAACTATTATAATTTTGCTTTGAGTAGATAGCTCGCTTCCAAATGGGGGTTCAATTATCACCAAAGGAGAATTGTAAAATTACATCCACATCATAATCTTTGACTGTGAGCATAGACATTTCAATTTGGACTTGACTTGAAGCTGGCTGTGGCTTCATGGAAGCAAGGGTCGGTAGCTTGTTAAAAGAGACCATCACCTGCGTGAGCTGCAGGTGAACTGAGAGTATTAATTCAGGGACTGACAATAGCTGTATAAACGTCCCCCAAATTTCACTCATAGAAATCCAGAAAACTTATACCTAAGATATTCAGAAAAGATGACATTAGCAAATGCAAATAACCAGGAATCAGATTCTTTCACTCATTTAACACACATTTGTCGACCACCTACGCTGCCTGGGGCATCCTTCTCCCCTGAGGACACCAAGGCACTGGCACAGCCCTTGCTTTAGGAGCTCAGCGTAGTGTGCAGCATCTCACATTGTGCTTCTGGTTTGCTCTAACACCAGAAGATTGTGTCTGCAAAGACTGCTTTTCTAATTTCACATCTGTTGGTGATATGGTTGCCCTGTTGCCAGGGGAGCAAAGGTAATTTCCACTCTGTCCTATCTGGTTTGCATGAATGCTGATGAGGGATACTCATGAAGTGTTCACTGCTATCTATCTACCTCTATTCTAACCACGAACCACTGAAGGTTGTATAATATCCCTGACTTTTCTAACTTAAAGAGGGTGTGTGTGCATGTGTACATGAATGTGCCACCGAGTCAGAGTTTCATGGCAACAGCACAATTGCAGGGCTGGTGTTGTAAACAAGCCAGGATGCAATCAGGCAAAGAACATCGCCGTGGGATGGGTTTCTCATGTGTAAGTCTTGTATTCTAAAATGAAAAACCTGTGTGTCTATTTACGTGTAACTTGAGACAGTTTTCATTTCATTGGCTGTTCAAGTTACAGATCCTAAATCAAAAGGCAACAAAACAACTAACAGATTAAGCTTTTCTTTCAGGAGAATAAATACAACTAAAAGCAGGTATTTCTTTTGTTTGAAATCAAATTCAAACTTTGCCCCTTACTAGCTATGTGACTTTCAGCAAGGGAGCTGTCTGGAGCAGTACAAATGGAAATATTTGTCACACACTATTGTTATGAGGACTGCAAGAGCAAAATGCTTAGCATGGTATTTGGCAAATGGTAGACTATTTTTTTTTAAATTTTAAATAGTTAAAAGGAACTGCTGCTATTATTATTATTATTATTAATTTTCCCTTCAAGGATGTTTGTATTTTCAAATTGGGCCCATGGATAGTTTAATACTTTAACAGGTTGAATTCTTAATGGTATATTCTTGAATACTGTGGAATTAAGGGAGATATACAGATATGTGCTATATGGGCATGTGTGTGATAAATTTTAGGTAGAAATGAATGAAAATCGGGCTGAGTGCAGTTGTAGAGAGCACAGCTCTAACCTAGATTATATCCACCTATCTATCATTTCTCTTATCTCTCTATCATCTATCCATCTATGTAAAACTTCCTATAAGTAGATGACTACACTAATGTGAAAATCATTCCAGCCAGATCTCTGTCCTTG
Source organism: Chaetophractus vellerosus (assembly GCA_004027955.1). Taxonomy (NCBI): domain Eukaryota; kingdom Metazoa; phylum Chordata; class Mammalia; order Cingulata; family Chlamyphoridae; genus Chaetophractus; species Chaetophractus vellerosus. Next base: position 7,126 of record PVKH010011335.1, read on the forward strand.
CTCATGTAGAGAGCACCCCCACACCTCTGGTGCTGGGTTGCCGTCAGTGTCAGTTGTTTGGTGTTTATGTCTATATGTGTCCTAGTGATATTCTAAATTCCACATGGTCACCTTTATTATTTTCATTCTTCCAAAGCACAGTTTTGGGCTCAAAATAGGTAAATGATTATTTGTTAGCCCTATATACAGAAGTCAATGGCAACAAAAAATAATCATTTTGGAAAAATCCAGAGGAACAAGCAAGAGAACTTCTGAAAGTTAAATTTAGTAAATGAGGTAGAATTCTGAAGTTAACACTCTTAATTTCCTGGAAAAGTTTATCACTTTGCTATTCAGCCATCCTCTTTCTGTGATGTAATGAAGGAAAAAAAAAAAAAGAGTTAAAACAAACTTGAAAGGCTGAAACCATAAGCATCACAGCAATGCAGATTTTAGAGAAAAATGCAAAGAGGTATTTCGGTCCTACGAGAGACTTGGGGAACTTTTCGAGTAAATATGTTAGGCTCAGGAGTGGAGGCTCCCCCAGACAAACCTCCAGGAATAGACTCACAGAGCTCTTTAATAAGTATTCCTGGGAGTTAGGCTTTCCTGGAAAAAACAAATTAGTGTGAGAAGCCAGTACTGTGCAATTTCTGTTTTAAAAATAGCCAAGGATTGTTAAGGCTGCTGTAGGCATGAGAGAAAAAGCCAGTGCCCTTGCTAATATTTGCCTCCGCTTCCACATTAAAACAGAGGAACTACACTGAAATTCTTGCCTGGTAAACACTGCACAAGTCGTCAGGTTTGTATCACTTGGGATCACTTTGTGGTCCATTCCTGGATCTTCCAGTGACAATGTTTGGGGGATGTGCCCCCTTTTTTCAAGTAGGTCTTGAGAAAAAGAACAGCCAGTGATGGTTCTGCCTCTTTCACAGAGGACCAGGGCTGTGCTTGCCTGTCTATTTTGGCTTTTCATTTGCCTAATTGCTCTGCGAGGCTGGCAGGAATGTTCTCTGCAGCGGCTGCTCTGCTGACTGCAGAGACCCTACCTGGCACTCTAAATTGGTGCATCAGCATTTTAGGAAGAAATGAATGATAAATCAATCAGGAAGACTGCAGTGGTAGCATGCACAACTCTAACCTAGTTTGTACATAATTTTCAACTCTTCTCCATAGACCCAAGCAGTGTTTAAGATGGTAAGTGAAACTGTAACATGTTGTTTCTACTGAATCGGGCTTTTGGGGGTGGGTGCTCTTTACTATTTAGAAGAAGCAAATCTTTACATGTGCCTATGAAACCACATGTAAAATGAATGATGATGTTAGGTTTCATGCAAATATTCTTTATTTGCCCTGGCTAAAGATTCAGTTCCTAATTAGACTGGGTGATAAATACTCATATAGACACATTGAATTGTTACTTTACTAATTTATACTCCAAATTCAGAAGGCTTAAAATCTATTTAATTTTTGACACGTCTCTTTGTAACTTGCTATAACTATCTACAACCAGACTACAATGTTTTAAATTTCTAAATTGACAATTCTGCAAAGATGGGGTTAAACTCTATTTGTCCTCTGGCTACTTGTACCAGATCAGGGGAACTGGAATTGTTCAAAGCTGCAGTCTTCAGCTCTCAAAGACAGCTACAGTAACTTTCTGAGCAGATTGGGTTAAATATTCTTACAGACTCATTATATGATGATAAGGTGGTAATAAGTTGTGCAGTGCAACACTCCGAAGGGTTCCAAATCTCACAAGCCTCTTTGTATGTGATGCTCTCACAGTGAAGAAGATTCTTTGGGCTATAAAGATGAAGAGTCTACTTCTTCTGGTGCTGATTTCAATCTGCTGGGCTGATCATAATTCAGACAACTATACCCTAGACCATGACAGAGTTATTCACATCCAAGGTAAGAAAACACAGGTTCTCTTCGGAAAGTCAAATTAATTTCAAGTTACTTTGAGTTGAGATGCTCTTAATTTTAGTTCTGCTGCATTGACTTCTTTCCTTTTCTGCTAATTGGTGAACATGCTCCCCGGATTTTGAATGCTATTGCATTACAGTAGAGAATTGGGGACAATTAAAGTTGAATGGCTTAAAAATCCAGCTTTGATGAGTTGATGCAAATTGTTCCAGGCTTTTTAGTGTTCTTGTTATATTCTAAGTAGAATGGAGTATGTAAAGTTTATTTAAATATATTTTGGAGGAGGAAAAATATGAAGTAAAACTTCAGGTGTAAGGTCATTCTGTCAGAGTGACTGCTTAATCATTTAAGAGAAACAATGTAAATAAAATGAAAGTCAGGCAAGTTATAGCTCAGGAAAAATTAGTTTAATCCATTATAATCTCCTTCAGTAAAGCTTTAGTTCCCATAGACCAATATGTTGCTCCTTCATATATCTGAACCACTCAGCTGAATCCTAAGGCTAAAGCTGTGGTAGGATTTGAGGCTGCAGTACAATGCAGCTATTTCCTCAGTTCCAGCTTCAGATGAGGGACTTCCTGCATTAAGAAAGCTAAGAGACTTATGCAGTGAGAAAAGAGAGCTTTAAAGTAGCTGTATTCTTTCTCCTTGCCCTTGTATGCTGAATAATTATAAATAAGAATTACAAAATTTAACAGTTTAAACGTGTGATATTAATTTTAGGTGAACTCAATTTGGGTGACCGGAGGCAATATAAGTTCTCTAAGAGGCATAAAACACCAAGTTATATCTTCAAGGTCAAAAGTGTTGTCTCAGAAAGCTGCATTCACTGTTGTAAAGTATGACTTGTGAAGGTCAATTGATAGTATAAATCTGGTTAGAAGTGTTTTACTGTATGTATTTTCACTATCAAAACAGAATTCTGAATTTGACTCTGTCTAGACATATCTCTTTCAGTCCTGTTTGCTTCCAAAGGCTTTATTTTTTCACTGCTGAACCATGAAAAGGAATTATATAATCATAACTTTTACTCTGCAAGCTGCTGACTCAGCTGTTTCCTTTAATGTACATAGTAGTATCAAAGCTGTTTCCCTAAGACTAGAAGATATTTCCACATAGAGATTTCTGGTGAGGAATAACAGTTGCCTTTTAACTTGTAGACACAGAATTCAATTCACCCAAACTGGTAATATCTAGTTATTATTAGTAATAGCAGTTTTAGGTTCTATGTAAAATAACCTTTAGCTCTGGTTTCAAATGATTTAGTAGACAGATATGCAAGTTATACCATAAACTGCAAACCAATTAGTCTAAACTGCAAATCTTATTTTAAAACTGTACTAACAGTGACTCAAGTTGTCTCATTAAGGAAAATTTTCTATTGCTCCAGCCTCCCCACTCCTATGTGCCCTGTTCAAATGACATGCAAAGGAATTTCTGACCCAAGCTATCAAAATTATCCAGACTATTTGCATGCATTCATTGTCCATTTAAAAAAAATTAATAGTCTACTTTGTTTTGATTGTAAATTCATATTCTTAGAAAGTATAGGCTTGCCTTGAAGAGTTGCTCAGAGCTGCCAAATAATAGAACTAAGAAGACCTATATTTGGTTTTTAGAAGTTAATATTTAAATTTGATTTGGATCATAGTATGATATTATGTCCATAGGGAAATTTGTTGTAAAATTGACCCAAATACCTGTCCTTGTTACTTTTTTTCTTCCTATAGAAAAAAATTTCCCTATTCTTTATGATAGATTTCAGATTGAATTTTCATATCCCTCAGTCCCTCAGAGAAACCACTCCCAGAGATTATGCCATAATTTCACTTGTCTTTTACAAAGCAAAAATAAACCATACAGCACAGAAATAATAAAGCAGATAAGCTTCATTACCTACTTGAAATACTTTTTTGTCCTCTAAGTTCACCAGGCCTACTTAATACCAGGAGAATAGTGCATGCCAGTCTCAAATTCTCCTTGGCCACCTTGATGCATCTGCTCACCATTTTGATTATCCTGTTCTTGAGTCTCACGCATAGGAGTTACCTAATTTTTTAAAAAATAGTTACCTGATTATTTTTCTAAAGGCTTCCCCACAGTTTGGGCAGGGGAGGTTCTATAGATATAAAGGCACAAAAGATGTCATCTATCTAAATAAAAAATTGAAGGAAAAAAGGGCAGATGACCAAGAAAGAAAAAAGCAAGGCTATACCCCTCTGAAAAGTGTTTCTAGTGAAGAACATTCTTCTGATGATGACAAAGGAAACTGCTACAGCTTCCCAGGAAGAAAGACATGGTTTTAGATAAAATTGAGCATGTACTAATTCATTCCCTTTCTTTTTTTGTTGAATTAAATTGGTTACATGAGAAAGCAAATTTCACTTTTCCATGGAAACTGCTAAAAAATGTGCAATCAAGTCTCAGCTTGTACATCATAACATCCTCAATGTTGGCGATAATTTTCTCCAGTACTTCCTATAGGAAGGGAGGCTACTGTTAACACTTTCCCTAAAACACTCTCAACAAATGGATTATAGTCCTCATTTCGGGTTGTGGTTATGCAAACAACTTCTAAATCTTTGGAAACTGACACCATTAGGAAGAATTTTATATGGAATACCACATCACACCCAAGAACAATTTTAAAAATATTTGGATTAGGTCCAAAGACTCTTTGTGTATACTTTCAATTACCAGTAAGAGTCAAGGATATTATGACCTTGATAAAGTCAAGCAGTTACACAGTCAGTATAATTGTTTTGCTTTATATCAGTTGATGGGCAAATGGTCATAAAATTTCTCTGCTGTCTATGTAAAACATCTTAAATTATGTATTCAAACCTACTTCAATCCAGAACATGCAAAGTGCTACCAAATTCAATAATAATTAAAAAGACCATAGAAATGGGAAAAAGATTTGAACACCAAGAAGTTGTATAAATGGAAAATTATCACATGAAAACACATGATATAATTTATCTTTAGGAAACTACAAATCAATCCATACTGAGACCTATTAGAATGAATAAAATTAATAAGACTGACCATACCAAGTATTTATGAGG
>PVKH010011336.1:0-17795 GCA_004027955.1 Chaetophractus vellerosus
ATTAGAATATAGGTCACCAGAAAATGGAATGAGGTTAGATTATGGAAAACTGAGAGTTAATCTGTGTAGAATTGCTAAAAAGGGTGTTTGAAAACTTTTGGAAATGAATAGAAATATTGAAAGCACTTAAAAGTGTTTTGAATTAGCAGATCATTATATAAGTATGACAGTGGTTGAAAGAGAAAGTCTAAAGTCATATATATTAGAAGAAAGAAAGCTAAAACTGTAACATGGGACTGAATAGGAGAGTGAAACCACGTAAAACACAAATATGGGTGATGTTGCATATATAAGTCTGTTTTAATAAAATATAACTACAAATATACTAGAAAGATGGAAAAATAGCAGCTATATACAACAGTGGAAACAGAGATCAAGATGTGATGAGAGGCCAGCCGCATAGCCCAGTGGATAGGGTGCCGGAATACCACATGGGAGGTCCCAGGTTCGGTTCCTGGGGACCTCTCCTAGTGGGCAGACCACCTTGAGAAGGGCAAGTTGCCATGGGTGGGCAGAGCCACCATGGGCAGGGCAAAAAGCTGCCACAGACAGGGCAAAGCTGACACGGGCAGGGCAGGTCACCCATGAACTGAAGTGTAGCTGGCCGTGAATGGAAGCAGAAGCTGCCCACAAGTGGGACAAAGCTGCCTGTGTGGTGACCAGTCTCGGCGCATCGCTGCAACGGGGGGAGACAAAGGGGACAGAGAGGAACACAAGAATGGGCACACAGCAAGAACAAGCAGAAAGGGGGGAGGGGAATGTAATAAATAAAAAAATAAATCTTTAAAAATCAAAAAAAGAAGTGATGAGTTTGTTTTTTTGTTCATTATTGTTATTGAAATAATGAAAGTGCTTTCAGAATGATTGAAGTGATGAATGCACAAGTATGTGATTATACAAAATAAAATTTATTGTACTCTTTGGATGGATTTATGCTTTATTAGTATGTATCAATAAAATTGATTTTTAAAAAGTGAATTTTCCTTTGAGGTGGCCAATTCTGAAATTTCTAATGGTCGATATGTATATTCTTGTGCCATTACCTCCACACCATCTTTTGTTTTTTTTCATCACTAAACTTTGTAATAAATTTTGAAATCAGGTAATGTAAGTCCACCAACTTTGTTCAATTTCAAAATGATTTTAGCTATTTGAGGCACTTAAACATTTATGATATGATTTTTCATTTCTGCAAAGAATGCTGTTGGAATTTTTAATGATATCACTTTGAATCTATTAATCATTTTGAGTAGTATTGCTATCTTAAGAATGATATCTTCCCATTCAAGATTACAAGATATTTTTTCAAATTATTTAGTCTTATTTAATGTCTTCCTACAAGGACTTATACTACACCATATAAAAATCCTTTACATACTTAGTTAAATTTTTTCTTACATATTTAATTTTTTTAGTTGCAATTATAAATGGAAATATTTTTCTGATTGTATGTTCAGATTGTTCATTGCTGAAGTACAGTTGCACAACTGATTTTTTTCTTTATCAGAGAAGTTAGGCATGTTCAGAACGATCATGCAAAAAAAACCAGTATTCGCATATACCACCCCACCATCAAAAACTTGCACTTATGTGGAACATTTGTTACAATTGTTAATAGCACATTTTTATAACTCTACTAATAAAGTCCTTGGTTTAACTGAGGTCTCACTCTCATGTAGTGTCACGATAGATACATTCTAACTGTTCCTCTTTTAATCATATTCAGATATGTATTTTAGTGCTGTTAATTGCATTAAAAAAGTTGTGCTACCATCACTACCATCCATTATCAAAGCATTTCCATCATTCCAAGTGTACACTTTAACCCTTAACTTCCCATTCCCTATCCACTGGTAACCTATATTTCACATTATCACTCTATGAGTTTGTTTACCCAAATTTAATCAAATCAGTGAAATCATAAACTAATTGTCCTTTTGTGTGTGATTTATAACATTCAACATGATGCTTTCAAAGTTCATCCATGTTGACACATGTGTCAATATTTCATTTCCCCATATAGCTGAATAACATTCCATCACAGGTATATACCACATTTTTTACCTATTCATGGTTGGATGGACAATCAGATTCTTTTATCTTTTGGCAATTGTGAATAATGCCAATATGAACATTGATGTTCAAATCTCAGATCATGTCCCTGCTTTCAATTCTTTTGGCTTTCAATTCCAACCTAGGAGTTGGAATGCTGGGTCATATAGTATTTCTATAATTAGCTTTCTAAGGAACTGCCCTACTGACTTCCAAAGCATCTGTATCATTTTATATTCCCACCAGCAGTGAAGATGTGTTCCTATTTTCCTCATCCCCTAACTCTTGTTAGTTTCTGTTTTTTAAATAGCAGCCATTTTAATGGGTATGAAATGGTATCTCATTATGGTTTTGAATTGCATTATCCTGATGGCAAATGATGTTGAGCATCTTTTCATTTGCTTTATGGCCATTTGAATATGTTCTTTAGGGAGATGTCTGCTCAAGTCATTTGCCCATTTTTAAATCATGTTGTATGTCTTTTTGTTTTGTTTTGTTTTGTTTTAAATATTTTTTAAAAGTTACTTAGAGGGGCTGGCTGGATAGCCCAGTGGATAGGGTGCTGGCATACCACATGGGAGGCCCTGGGTTTGGTTCCCGAGGACCTCTCCTAGCGGGCAGACCACCTTGAGAATGCCAAGCTGCCATGGGCAGGCCAGAGCCACCATGGGCAGGGCAAAAAGCTGCCACAGACAGGGCAAAAGCCATCATGGGCAGGGCAGATCACCCGAGAATGGAGCACAGCCAGCCACCCACAAACTGAGAGCCAGCCAAGAATGGAAGCAGAAGCCGCCCACAAGCAGGGAAAGCTGTGTCTGCGCAGTGACCAGTCTCGGCACATCGCCACAGTGGGGGGGAGGGGAGATATGTAATAAAATAAATAAATCTTTAAAAAAAATACTTAGATTACATAAATGTTACACACAAAATATAGGGATCCCTGTATGCCCCCTCTCCCCACACCACCCACACCCTCCCACACAAACATCCTTCATTAGTGTGACACATTCATTGCAATTGATGAATACATCCTGAGGCTTTGCCACTGAGCATGGACCATAGTTCACATTATAGTCTACACTATTTCCCACATAGTTCTGCATGTTATGTGATGATATAAAATGTCCTATATCTGTCATTGCAATGTTATACAGGATGATTCCTAAGTTCTGAAAAAGCCTCCATATTACAACTGCTTTTCCCTATCTCTGCCCCCAGAGCTTTGTCTTTTAGTTGTTAAGTTGAAGCATTTCTTTACATATACTGGATACTAATCCTTTATCTAATATGTAATTTCCAAATATTTTCTCCCATTGTGTAGGTTGTCTTTTTACTTTCATGATAAAGTCCTCTGAGGAACAAAACTTTTAATTTTGACAAAGTCCCATTTATCTGGTTTTATTGCTCTTGTTGCCTGTGCTTTGGTTGTAAAGTCTAAGAAACTATTGCCTGACACAGGATAATGAAGATGTTTCCCTATATTTTCTTCTAGATGTTTAATAGTTCTAGCTCTTATATTTAGGTCTCTGATACATTTATCTGGTTTTCTTTTTCTTGTTGCTTGTGCATTGGTTGAAAGGTCTAAGAAACCATTGCCTGACACAAGATCATGAAGATATTTCCCAATATTTTCTTCTCAAAGCTTAATACTTCTAGCTCTTATGGTTAGGTCTCTGATACACTTTAAGTTGACTTTTGTGTATCATGTGAGGTAGGGGTCCTTCTCCTTTTTTTGCAAATGGAGATCCAATTCTACCAGCACCATTTGTTGAAGACACTATTCTTTCCTGGATCTATTGACTTTGTCACCTTTTCAGAAATAATTTGGTCATGAATATGAGGTTTTACTTCTGAGGTCTCTATTCTATTCAATTGTGCTTTATGCCTGTTCTTGTGTCAGCACCATGCTCTTTTGATTACTGTGGATTTGTAATAAGTTTTAAGATCAAGAAGTTTGAGTCCTCTAACTTCATTCTTTATCAAGGTAGCTTTGGCTATTAAGATCCTTTACCCTTCTACATAAATTTGATGTTTGGCTTTTCCATTTCTGCAAAGAAGATGTTGGAATTTTGAGTGGGATTGCATTGAATTTACAAATTGCATTGGTTAATATTGACTCTATTCTTGTTGGTATGAACCTATTGTAAATAGGACCTTTTGATAAGTTTAAGGTATGACCCATCTGCATAATATTACTTATTAATCCTATTGCTGGAATATGTTAGAAGCAAAATGTAATTCTCACACATCAAGGAAACTACACCTGAAACTGAAAATCAATGGGCCTGGAAGAGAAGGCAGAAACCAGGAGAGGTCACCATGTGAATTACCATATGAATTACCATGTGAGAGAACTGTGAAGGACTATGATCACTGACAACTAGTCCCAGAATGTCACAATCTTATGGATGAAAGCATCACCTTTATAACATCTTTATTTTGGAGTTCTCCTAGTCTCAAAATTATGAGTCAATAAATTCCAATTGTGCAAAACAAATTACTTTTTTATATTTTTAACAGCTAGGAAATGAAAACGCTACCGTGATAACACTTATCCACAAGTTAGGTTTCAGTGTGAGAGTCTACCAGTTCTAGAATATGTCTATTTCTATTACACATTCCACAAATGGGGAAATAACCACAAAATGGGTTCAGGAACCCACCAAACAGAATAAGAAACAAATCTAAGCTGCACTGATCACCTGATCTCATAAACCCATAAACTGACTAATGGGCCACACTGATGTTTTTATTCTCCTAGAATTAATGTCACTTCTTAGTCATTCTCTAATATTTTCTAAAATGTTTGATCATTCTCTTTTTCCCACAGCATGGTCATGCTGGAAAAGGCTATAGAATACTTTGGGGAAGCCTGGGAGGAAGAATATAAGTATGAATGTTTAACAGTGTAACATTTCCTTGTTCCAAGGGGATGTAGCCTCCCCTTCATCAAGGGGTTCTGAGTCTAATAATCTTTCTCAAGTGTGAGAATCTATTAAGATATTATGAACCTTGGTTTTTGTGATTCAATATAGTCTTTTTTCACTTGACCTAGGACACTTCTGCTTTGATAGTTTGTATTAGTCAGCCAAAAGAGTGCTGTTGCAAAATACCAGAAATGTGTTGGCTTTCAAGAACTGTATCTATTTGGGGTAGAATCTTACTGTTACCAGGCCATAAAGCATAAGTTACTTCCCTCACCAAAGTCTATTGCCACCTGTTGGGGCAAGATGGCTGCTGATGTTCAGCCTTCCTCTTCTTCTTAAGGCCCCATTGTTAGGCACTCTAGGCTTTGTCTCTCTCCCAGGGGTTTGATTCTCTCCAGGATCAGCTGCTTTGTCTTCTCCACAATGTCAGCTGTGAACTGTGAGGTGAATAGCCTGTCTCTTTTCCCACAGTTTTCTCTCCTTCCTCACAAACAAGCTCCTTTATTTGCTTACTTCCCAGGGCTCCAGCTCAAAATATCCAGCATCAAAAACTCCAACTTTGTCCTTTGCCATGTCTTTTTTCTATGAGTCCCCACCCACCAAGTGGTGGGTACTCAACACCCTACTAATGTGGCCTAATCAAAGTCCTAGTCATAATTTAATCAACTAAAAGTAAAACCTATGAATCCAATACACTCTATTATGCCAAGAGGAAAAGACCAGTTTACAAAACTGATCCATTTTTTGGGAATTCATCAATAATATCAAACTGCTACACAGGTCCATTAAGAATTTAGTAGCCTGCACATTTGTTTCACTCTGGGAACACCTTTATTAAGTAGACAATGCCATAGATCTGTCAACCAGATTATTCTTATTGTTGCTTTGATGCTGCTGTTCATTATGGTAGCCATGCCCACCTGTAGCAGTTTTGTATTTTTTATGAATTCCAAAAATAGATATTGGATTATATTTGAAAACTGGTCTGTTCCTCTGGGCCTATTAGATTGTATTAACTTCAGAGGTTTTGCTTTTATTTGATTAAATTATGATTAAGGCTTTGATTGGGCTACATCAGTAGGAGGTTTAGTTGCTGCTCCCTTGGTGGGCAGAGACTCACAGAGAAAATGGCCTGGCCTAGTAAGAAGGTTTAATTTATTGCTGAAACCCCAGGAAGTAAAGACAAAGGAGAAAAAAACAGAGGAATAGAGATGGCACCATAGACATGGCAGAGGCCCTGGGAAGAGAGAGAGCCTGATAGCCTACAGCTGTCTTTGTGGAGAGAACAGAGCAGCTGAGCAGAGAACGAATCAAACCCTGGGAAGAAAGACAAGTTCTAAAGGAGCTGTGACAATGGAGTCTTAGTAGGAAGAAGAATGCTTAACCTTCAGAAAGACCAGCAGCCATCTTGCTCCAACACATGGCAACAGACTTTTGTGAGGAAAGTAATTTATGCTTTATGGTCTGGTAACTGAAAGCTTCTACCACAAGTAAATTCCCTTTTATAAAAGCCAACAGATTTCTGGTATTTTATATCAGCACCCCTTTGGCTGACAAATATACCACCTTATCTTTTGTAATTAAATGCCACCAATTTGCTCCTGCTGACCCAGGATCCAAACTTCCACATCTTATTTAAGTATCCAAGTCCAAAGGTAGCAGTTCCCACAATAATATCTGAGCTACTGAAAAAGCAATCACAGAGGCTAAACAAATTTACTCCAGAAAGTGATGGTGAAAAGTGTGTCCTCTAAATATTCCTGGCATGAATGAGCAGGTCTTTCATGATAAATCCACTCTAACACTCCAAACATTCTATGTATTTTTTCTATCCAACTACGATATGCTTGGGCAATTCTGGCACTTGAAAATTTAATTTAGGCCAACTTTTTACCCATCTTTCTGCATACCAAAGAAATTGTTAGAGCTGTTTCTAACTCCATGGCCTACATCATTGAATCCAGAAACTTTGGATAATGGGACAATATAATTACCCGAGGTTTGTACAACTTTATTTTCCTTCCAATATTATAAAAAACACAAATCCTTAGCATCCATTTTCACACATATTCCCACTTGATTTTTGTCTGTGTAATTTGGAAAAATTATACTTCTCTTCTGTCCTGAAACATACCCCCACATCAGACACACTTTCTGCCTCATAGTTCATGCTTGTTGGGACATCAGTCCAGTTAAAGATCAGGTGCAAAAGACAGTTGGTGGGGGTGGGTCATGAAAAGAATTAGCAGTGTCTTGCAAGTTAACTACCTCATGACTTTCCACTACATTTTCACCTTATGAAACAGAGTTAATCATTTTAGACATATGTTTGAGGGCTGTTTCCTCATGGGAGCAAGTTAAAAAATTAACAGGAAAAGTATTAGAAATCTCTTCAGGTGGAGGTGGGGTGGCTCATTCCTCAGGGTAAAACTTTATTGGTATATATGGCAAAGAAGATTCATAAAGAATTTTCAATGTCTATCAAATGATGATTATAATTCCATATGTCCCCATTCTAATATTCATTAGTCAAATCCACCCTAAACAATATCCCAACTTTAACAAAAGAATCCTTCATGGTTGGGAATTCAATACATTTTGCAAATAAACCACTGGCACAATGAGATGCTGTATCTGATTTCAGAAATCTCTTTTCTGTAGCTACAAGATAAGATTTCCTTTCATGTCTCAGAAGGAAAGAATGTGTACACTTGTTCTTGTTGCAGTAATTGAACTGGGAATTTGAAGACCTGGGCTTATATTTTCCATTAACAACTTTATCCAACATATTTAGTAACCCTGGCCAACTTCATTATACCTTTTAACTTACAAGACCCTGATATGTTACAAAAACTATAATTTATCACCTGATGCTTTCCTTCTTACAGATGAATAATATTCCATTGTATGTTTATAATACAATTTTCTTATCCATTCATCTGTTGTTAGACACCAGAGTGTTGTCAATGGAGATTCTCTCTCATAGTTTTGGATATGATATCCAGTTTTCCAAGCACCATTTGTTGAAGAGACCATGCAGTCTCAGTTGAGTGGGCTTGGTGGCATTGCAGAATATCATTGACCTTATTTGTGAGGATCTATATCAGAATTCTCAATTTGGTTCCATTGGATGATATGTCTATCCTATGCCAATACCACACTTTTTTGACAACTGTAGTTTGTAGTATGCTTTAAAATCAGGTAATATGATTCCTCCAATTTCATTTTTCTTTTCAATATGATATTGGCTAGGGGCTGGCTCGATAGCCCAGTGGATAGGGTGCCAGCATACCACATGGGAGGCCCCGGGTTCGATTCCTGGGGACCTCTCCTAGCGGGCAGACCGCCTTGAGAATGGCAAGCCGCCATGGGTAGGGCAAGAAGCTGCCACGGACAGGGCAAGAGCCATCACGAGCAGGGCAGGTTGCCCGCGGATGGAGCGCAGCCAGCCACCCATGAACTGAATCAAGCGCTGGCCGTGAATGGATGCAGAGACCACCCACAAGTGGGGAAAGCCGCGCCTGTGCAGTGACCACTCTCGGTGCGTCGCCGCAGCGTGGGGAAGGGGAGATATGTAATAAAATAAATAAATCTTTAAAAAATATATATATATATGATATTGGCTATTCAGGGCCCATTTCCTTTCCAACTAAATTTCATAATTAGCTTTTCCAGTTCAGTAAAAAACACTCTTGTAATTTTTGTTGCGATTGTGTTAAATCTGTAAATCAATTTGGGTAGAACAAACATTTTAATGATGTTTCATCTTCCAATCCATGAACATGGATTATTCTTCCATTTATTTAATTCTTCTATGATTTTCTTTAACAATATTGTGTAGTTTTCTGTGTACAAGTCATTTACATCTTTATTTGAGTTTTTCCTGGGTATTTGATACTTTTAGTCATTATTTAAATGGAATTTTTCTCTTGATTTCCTCCTCAGATTGATCATTATTGGTGAACAGAAATGCAACTGACATTTTGTGTTTCTTATGTCTTGCCTGTTATCGAATTCTTTTATCAGCTGTATAAGGTTTATTGAGATTTCTCAGTGCTTTCTAAGTATAGGATCATGTCTGCAAATAGTGAAAATTTTCCTTCATCCTTTCCAATCTGGATGACTTATATTTTTTTCTGGCCTAAGTGCTCAAGCAAATTCTTCTTATACAATGTTAAATGAGGGCATTAACAGTGGACATACATGCCTTGTTCCAGATCTTAAAGGGAAATCCTTTAGCATTTCACCATTGAATATGATGTTAGCTGTGGTTTTTCATATATACCCTTTATCATGTTGAGGAAGTTTCCTTATATTCCAATTTGGAAGTGTTTTTTGTCAAGAAATCTTGCTGTTTTATTGTCAAATGCCTTTTCTGAATCAATAGAGATGATCATGTAATTTTTTTTCTTTTGCCTTATAATGTGGTATATTAAATTAATTGATTTTCTTATGTTGAACCATCCTTGCATAATAGGAATAAACCACTTGATCATGGTGTATAATTTGTTTGCTTTGCTGTTGAATATGATTAGCAAGTATTTTGTTGAGAATTTTAGCATACAGGTCCATTAGAGAGATTGGTCTGTAGAGTTTTTTTTTTGTTTTTGTTTGTTTTTGTTTTGTTTTGTTTTGTTTTTCTGATGACATCTTTATATGGCTTTGGTAGTAGAATGATATTAGCATAATTGAATGAATTTTCTCTACTTCTTCTTTTTGGAATACTTTAAGCAGGATAGGAGTTAGTTCTTTCCAGAATGATTTTAGTAGCTAATTCAATCTCATTACTTGTAATTGGTGTGTTGAAATAATCTTTTTTTTTCATTTGTCAATGTAGGTTGCTTGTGTGTTTCTAGAAATTTGTCCTTTTCACCTATGTTATCCATATTGTTGGTATACAATTTTTCAAAGTATCCTTTAATGATAAACTTTATTTCTATAGGATAATTGGTGCTATCTGCTCCCTTATGTATTTGCAACTTCTCTCTATTTTGTTAGTCTAGCTAATTACTTGTCACTTGTATTAATCTACTCAAAGAAAACAGCTTTTGTTTTTGTTAAAGTATCTAGTGTTTTTTTTTTTCATTCTCAATTTTATTTAGCTGTACTCTAAACTTTGTTATTCCCTTCTTTCTGTTGCTTTGGAATTACTTGGCTGTTATTTTTCGAGTTCCTGCAGGTGTGCATTTAGGTTTTTGTGTTTGGTCTTTGGTTTTTTTAAACGTAGGCATTTATGATTATAAATATTTACTCTAAGCACTACTTTTGCTTCAACCCATAGCCTTTGAAATTTGTTCTAATTTTCATTCATTTCAAGGTAGTTTCTGATATCTTCTGCAATTCCATCCAAGACTAATTGATTATCAGACTGTATTTTTTAACATCCATGTCTTTTCTCCTATGCTGGTTCTCTGCCCTTTATTAATCCCCAGCTCCATTCCATTGCAGTCAAAGAAATTTCTTTGCATAATTTCAATCTTTTTGAAACATTTTTGTTTCTTTCATATCCCCCCCTTTCTGCTTGCTCTCACTGTGTTCATCTTTGCGATCTTCTTCTGTGTCTGCTCTGTCTCCCCCCATTTTGTGGTGACACACCGAGTCAGGTCACCAAGCAGGCTGCTCTGCTTCCATTCACGGGTGGCTCTGCTTCTGTTCATGGGCAGCTCTGCTCTGTTCATGGGAAATTTGCCCTGCCCATGGCAGCTTTTTGCCCTTGCCCATGGTGGCTTTTTGCCCTGCCCATGGAGGCTCTGACATGCCCACGGTGGCTTGCCCTTCTCAAGGTGGTCTGTCTGATCAGAGAGGCCCCCAGGAACTGAATCTGGGGCCTCCCATGTGGTGAACCGGCGCCCTATCCACTGGGCTACAGCCAGGCCCCTTTCTGAAACTTTTGACAGTTTTTCTGTGACCTAGAATGAGGACTATCCTGGAGAATGATCCATGCATGCTCAAGAAGAATGCGTATCCTGCTGTATTCAGGTGTAATGTTCTGTAAATGTCTATTAGGTCTAGATCCACAAAGGTATTATTCAAGGTCTCTATTTCTTAATTGATGCTCTATTGCTATGTTCTGTCTAAAGGTGATAATGGTGTATTAAATCATCTACTCTATAATTGTAGAAGTATATCTCTCCACTGAGTTTTTCCAATGTTTGCCTCATGCATTTTGGGGCACCCGGATTAGATGCATACATGTTTATAATTGTTATTTCTTCTTGAGAGTTTACCCCCTTTAATTAATATATAATGTCTTTCTTTGTCTCTTATAATAGTTTTGCATTTAAAGATTATTTTACCTGGTATTAGTATAGATAATCTCACTTTATTTTGATTATTGCTTTCATGTAAAATCCTTTTCCAATCTTTCACTTGCAACTTCCTTACATCCCTGGGTCTAAGGAAAGTTTCTTATAGACAGCATATATATGGGTCATATTACCTTATCTATTCTGACAAACTTTGTCCTTTGATTAGAGAGTTTAATCCATTAATATTTAATGCTATTACTGTCAAGGAGTTCTTATATTAGCCATATTTATTTTAGGTTTAGATGTGTCATATTTCATTTTTTCCTATTTTTATCTTTTCAGTTGCTCTTAATAATAATTTTCATTTATACAGTCTCCTCCAACCCTCTCTTTTCTGTTTTTTTCTTTCAACCTGCAGAACTTCCTTTAGTATTTCTTGAAAGACAGATTTGTTGTAGAAAATCTCTTATTTTCTGTTTTGCTGTGAATATTTTGAACTCTCCCTCATTTTAAAATGCTAGCTTTCCTGTATATAGACTTTTTGGTGGCATTATTTTCCTTTTAGCATCATAACTTTGACATACAATTGCCTTCTTCCCTTCATGGTTTCAGGTTAGAAATCAGTGCTTAATCTTTTCAAGTTTCTCTTTTATGTCATAGATGTCTTTTCTCTTGTTGCTTTCAGTATACTCTTTTTTAAAAAAACTAATAAAATTTATTGATACATAATAAATTGTACAATTCATCTTATGTGTACAATCAATGGTATTTGGTATAATCACACTGTTTGTGCGTTCATCATATCATAGTTAAAGCATATACAAATTTTCAATAATAATAATAAATAAAAAACAGGCAAACAAGAAACTTTATCACCTCTGAAACTCTCTATGCTCTGCCCCTTGCTCATAGCTGCTCTTTCTGGTTATTCTATCCAGTGTATAATCAACTCGGATCTACAAAACCAGTAATCTAATTCCATCTTTATAAATTGATTTCTAATTATATTTTATATATATGGAATCACACAATACATAGAACTCTGTGTCTGTTATCCTTCACTTCCTATGTTTTGCATTTTTATCTAATATTAACATTTTGTAGTATTAACTTACATTTGTTCAGCTTCAGTGCAAATGGTCTTATATATGCAATTCTGCCCATGTTCATATTTCATATATTTGTATTTCACATAATATACTTAGTTCATAATAGGGTAATAATATAGTATTTGTGCTTTTGTATCTGCTTTGCTTCACTCAACATAATGTTCACCATGTTCATACATGTTGTCATATGTTTCACTTCATTTCTTTTTACTGCTACATAGTATTCTATCATGTTTACACTCCAAAATTTGTTTACCATTCATAAGTTAATGGACACCTGGATTGTTTCAAACTTTTGTTATCATGAATAATGTTGCTGTGACCATCAGTGTGGACATATCTATTTGAGTCACTTTTCTCAGTTCTTCTATGTATATACCTAGCTATGGTATTGCCAATGCCCATGGCAATCTATTTTCAACTTCCTTAGGAACTGCCAATTAGTCCTCCACACTGGCTGCACCATTCTACATTCTCACCAACAGGGAATAAGCATTCCTATCCCTCCACATCCTCTCCATCATTTAGAGTTTTCTGACTATTAATAGTGACCAGTCTAATAGTTGAGAAATGATATCTCATGGTCATTTTGATATGCATTTCCCTAATCGCTAGTGATGTTGAATACTTTTTACTTGTTTCTGCACCATTTGTATTTCTTCTTTGGACAGTTGTCTTTTCAAGTCTTCTACCAATTTGTTAATTCAATATTTTGTCTTTTTTATTGTTGGTTTGTATGATCTCCTTATAAATCAAGGGTATTAAACACTTATAAAATATGTGATTGTTTAATATTTTCTGTCATTGGGTAGGCTACCTTTTCACCATTTTGACAAAGTCCTTTGAGGTGAAATAATGTTGAATTTTGAAAGTTCCCATTTATCTAATTTTTATTTTGTTGTTCGTGATTTGGGTGTAAGGATTAAAAACCCTACCACCTACCACAAGATGTTGAAGAAGCTTTCTGACATTTTCTCCTAGGAATTTTATGGTTGTTGTTTTTTATCAAGTCCTTGTCCATTTTGAGTTAATTTTTATGTAAGATGTGAGATAGGGGTCTTCTTTCTTTCCTTTAGATATGGCTATCCAGCACCATTTTTAATAGACCATTCTTGCCCTCCTGAGGGGGATTGAAAGACTTGTCAAAATCGCTTGACTGTAGATTTGAGGATTAATTTCTGAGTACTTGATTCAGCTACATTGGTCAATCTGTCTGTCCTCATGCCAGGACCCTGCTGTTTTAATAACTGTAGCTGAATAATATCCTTTAAAGTCAGTAAATGACAGTTTTCAAATTTCATTCTTTTTTTAAAAGAGAATTTTGGCTATTAAAAACTCCTTAATCTTCCAAATACATTTTATTATTGGCTTTTTGATTTAAAAAAAAAAGCTGTTGGGATTTTTATTGGGATTGCACTGAATTGGTAAATCAGTTTGTGTAAAATTGACATCTTAACAATATTTAGTCTTCCAATCCATGAACACAGAATGCCATTTATTTGTCTTCTTCAGTTTCTTTTGGCAATGTTTTGTAGTTTTTTGAATACAGGCAGTGTGTCCTCATTTAAATTTATTCCTAAATATTTCATAGCTTCAGTCGCTATTATAAGTGGAATTTTAAAAAATTTACTCCACAGAATGCACGTCAGTATTGTATAGAAAAGCTATTGATTTTTGCATATTAATCTCATATCCCACCATTTTGCTGAACTCATGTATTAATTCTGGAAGATTTTCTGTGGATTTTTCAGGAATTTTTGATATAGGATCATGTCATCAGTGAATTGTGAAAGTTTTACTTCTTCTTTTCCTATTTGAGTGCCTTTAATTTATTTTTCTAGGCTAATTGTTCTAACTAGAATTCTAACACAATATTGAATAATAATGGTGACAGTGAGCATCCTTGTCTTGTTCCTGAGCTCAGTGCAAAAGCTTTCAGTCTTTCACCACTTAGTACAATGGTAGCTACCATTTTTCATATATGCACACTACTCTATTGAAACAGCTTCTTTCTATTACTATCTTTGGAGTGTTTCTATCATGAAAGTGTGCTATATTTTGTCAAATACATTTTCTGCATCAATCAAGAGGATCATGTGTTTATATATTTTCAATTTATCAATGTGGTTAATTACACTATTGATTTTCTTGATTTGAATCACCCTGGCATATCTGGGATAAACCCGCTTGATTGAGGTGTAAAATTCTTTTACTGTGTTTTTGGATTCCATTTGTATTTATTTTATTGAGAATTTTTGCCTTTATATTCATTAGAGATATTAGTTTGTAATTTTCTTTTTTCAAAGCATCTTTATGTGTTTTGGGTATTAGGTTGATGTTGGCTTTTTAGAATGAGTTTGGTAGCATTCTTTCCGTTTCAAATTTTTGGAAGATTTTGAGCAAGATCAATATTAGTTCATCTTTGAATAATTGGCAGATAAACCTGTGAAGCTATCTGGTCCTAGTCTTTTCATCTTTGGGAAGATTTTGATGATTCTTTCAATCTCCTCACTTGTGATTGGTTTGTTGAGGTCTTCTATTTCTTCTAAACTCAGTGTAGGTGGTCCATGTGTTTCTAGGAATTTGTCCATCTCATCTCCATTTTCTACTATTTTGGTGTACAGTTGTTCACACTGTGCCATTATGATCTTTAATTTTGTAGGGTCAGTAGTAATGTCTCTCATTCCTGATTTTATTTATTTGTTTCTTCTCTCTTTTTTTCTTTGTCAGTCTAGCTGAGTGTTTATCAACATTGCTGATCTTTTCAAAGAGCCAAATTTTGGTTTGCTAGATTCTCTATATTGTTTTATTCCTTTGATTTCATTTATTTCTTCTCTGGTCTTAACTATTTCTTTCCTTCCTCTTGGTCTGAGATTAGTTTGCTGATCTTTTTCTAGCTCTTCCATGTGTGCAGTGAAATCATCAATTTTAGCTCTTTCTTCTTTTTTAATGTGAGCAAGCATTGAGAGAGGTAAATTTGCCTCTCAGCACTGTCTTTGCAGTGTCTCATAGGTTTGGACATTTTGTGTTCTTATTTTCATTCTTGTCAAGTTTTTGCTGAATTCACTTGCAATTTCTTCTTTCATGCACTGATTCTTTAAAATTTTGTTGTTTAATCTCTGCATATTTTTAAATTTTCCACTTTGCCATCCATTATTGATTCCTAGTTTCATTCCCTTATGATCATATCAAGTGTTTTTTATAATTTCAAACTTTTTAAATTTACTGAAACTTGTTCTGTGATGCAACATGTGATCTATCTTGGAGCAGGATCCATGAGCACTTGAAAAAAATGTATATACTGCTGCTTTGGGGTGCAATGCTTTCTATATATCTGTTAGGTATAGTTCAGTTACCATATTTTTCAAACTCTTTGGTTCTTTAATTATCCTCTATCCAGTTCTGAGAATGGTCTACTCTAGTTTCCATCTATTTATTGTAGAGATATATATTGCCCCCTTCAGTTTTGCCATAGTGTGTCTCATGTATCTTAGGGCACTGAGGTTTGAAGCATAAATACTTAGAATAGTTATTCCTTCTTGTTGGATTGTCCCTGTTATTAATATATAATTATTTTTTTAACCCTTATAAGACTTTTACATTTAAAATCTATTTTATGTGTTGTTACTATCGCTACTATAGCTCTTCTTGGTTACTATTGCTTGGAATATCTTTTTCCAAACTTTTACTTTTAACCAGGTTGTGACATTATATCTGAAGTAAGTCTCTTGTAGGAAACATATAGAAGGCTCATATTTATTTTTATATATTCTATTAGTCTGTGTCTTTTGATTGGGGAGTTCAAGCCATAAATATTCAGTGTTATAACTGTAAACCGATTACTTACTTCATCCATTTTGACTATTGGTTTCTGTTGCCATATTATACTATAGTCTATCTGTTTACCCTGTATTTTACCCTTTCTAATAATCTTCATTTCTGCACTCTTAATCAAGTCTGTCATCCTTGTTTTTAACTTTCAGCCTGCAGCACTCCCTTTCAAATCTCTTTTGGTAACATATTCTATCAGTTTTGTCTGTCTTTGAAGACTTTGAACTCCCCTTAATATTTTTTCTTTAATTTTCTTTTTCCCCTCATTTTTGATGGAAAGCTTTGCCTGGATACAGAATTCTTGGCTAGCAGTTTTGCTCCATCAAAACCTTAAGTACATTATGCCACCTTCTTCTCTTCTCATTGGTTTCTGATAAGAGTTTGGCATTTAATCTTATAGAGTTTCCCTTGAATAGGAAGCTTTTCCTTTCTTTTGATGCTTTCAAAAATTTTTTTACTCATTTAAAAAATTTATTGAAGTATATCATGCATACATAATGTACATAAATAGTAAGTGTATAGTAAAAGCTTTGAAACTTTAAAACAAACATGCATAACAATCAGGACTCCCATACAACACCCCAACACCAACACCTTGCATTGTTGTGGAACATTTGTTAGATGTTGAAAGAGCATTGTCAAAAATATTACTAATAACTATAGTCCATATCTTACATTTGGTGTATTTTCCCCAAACCCACCCTATTATTTTTTTCAATTTTTAATGCATTTTGGGGATACATTAATTACATAAATGTTAAACAGAAATTTTAGGAGTACCCATATGCCACACCTCCCACACCTCCCCAAACCTCCCACATATACATCCTTCATCAGTGTGGCACTGCACCTGTAATAGATATACACATTTTGGGTCTTTGTCATCAAGCATGGACCACAGTTCAGACTTTAGACCACCCTCTCTCCCACAAAGTTCTGCATGATACATGATGATATAAAATGGCCTATATCCTCCATTGCAACATCACTCAGGACAATTCCCAAGACCCCAAAAAGTCCCTGTATTACAATTGCCCTTCCCTCACCCTGCCCTCAAAGCATTCAGTGGCCCCTGGCTCCACATAATTTTGTAATTTCTTCCACTGCATGAATCACAAGTGTATAACAGGACACCAACAAGTCCATTCTAATCCATAGTTCATCCCCCAATCCTGAGGAGTCTGAGATGGTGATGTCCCCTCCACCAAGTGAGAGAGGGCTTATATCCCATGGATATGATGGAAGAGATTATCCTGCCTACAGCTGCAGGCTTTCTCCATTCCCCAGGATAGCTGTCATCCATCATCATCTCCCCACTAGGTGAATCCATTGAGTTGTAGAGTAGGAGTTGCAGGTCCACAGAGCCTCTAGACCCCCAACATTTTTATATGTGCTATTTGTCATTCTGAATAGTAGGTGTCTCCTTCTATGTCTATTCATGTTTATACAGTTTGGGGTGCATTATTCTTCTTGGATATTGATATTTATGACTTTAATAAGGGTAGGTAAGTTTCTCAGTCACTATTTCCTCAAATATTCTTTCTGCCCTTTTTCTATTTTCTTTTTCTTCTGAGACCTGGATAATTGATATATTTTGTGGTCCATGTTGTCATTCAGTTCCCTGAGAC